>LOEQ01001452.1:134744-148136 GCA_001685075.1 Bramus lutescens
GAGAGAGAGAGAGAGAGAGAGAGAGAGAGATCAAGATTGGGCCTGGCTTGAACTTTTGAAACCTCAAAGCCTAGTGAGACACTTCCTCCAACAAAGCCACACCCCCTATTTAATATTTCTCACCCTTGAAAACAGTGCCATTCCCTCAAAATACATGAGTCTATGAGGTCAATTCATATTCAAGCCACCACACAACTGAAAACCCAAAAAGCAAATATTGTTTGCTTTCACATGTGGATTCCTCAATGGGCATGCTATAATCCCTATAACCACAGAGGCAAGATACCAAGTAAGGGATGAGGCTGGAGTGATAATCTTCTAAGGAAGGAGAAATAGTAATGGAGAGACAGGTAGAGGGAGAAGACAGGAAGAATAAATGGAGATAGTGTAAGGGAAGGGAGTATAAGGGAGGGGATAAAGGAAGGGACAGATAATATCAAAGACACATTGAAATTTACTGCTGCAGAAACTTCTTAAAGTCTACACATATATGAAAGAAATCTAAATGTAGTCACTGTGTAACTGGGGAGAGAATGCCCCAAATAAACATCTCTTACCATCAAGTGAGACTTTAGTGCCAGGAATGGCTTAAATAACAGCTGTTGGCCAAGGATCCCATGAAAATCCCCAAACAGCTTAGGCCCTTCCTTAGACCATTGGTTGCTCTCCCCAAACTGTTGGAATGTGTGATTCCTGTATAAAAAACATGCATCTCATTGAACACTGAGAAATAGAGGTTGTGCCTATCTAGAGCCTCTATCCCTACTGGTTATCAGGTACCAGCCCCTAAAAACCCTACAATGTACATGGTAACCTGCCTGTATACACTGGTGCAATAGCAGCACAAACATTTTTAGAATAACAAACCACAAACTTAATAGATTCAAGGCCCACTTCATTAAATTGAACCCATGCTCAACATGCCTTGCTTGGCTGAGAACTAGAGAACACAGCCAACGGACCTAAAAATAAATCAAATGCTATTTTTATGCTAAAGAAATATAGCAATAATATGACTCATAGCCACATTCTACAATGCCCATAGATCAGTGTATTATTAATTCATAATCAGGAAAGTTTCCTATTGTAGTATATTGGAACTAATACAGAGGCTCATAATGGAATAAATGTGCAGAGTGTAAGAGACCTTGGCACATTAAGTTCTAAATATGATGTCTTCATCAAACTCATACCCACAAGGCTCAGAAAGCTATATAGAAAGGGAAGCAGAAAGATTTAAAAGCCAGAGGAGATGTAAGACACCAAGGAAATGGGGGTTGAGACACAACAGAAGTGATGTGTTTATGAACTCACAGAGATTGTGGCAATAAGCACATTTCCCATGTGATTGCTGAGTGAAAAACAAGATTGAAAGCTCTTTAATTGGATACAAAATCTTAATTAACAGAATTTATTACCAGATGGAGCATGAAACATAGTGTCACTATATTAAGAACTTTTAAAAATACACATAGTGAAGAATGATTAATAAAAACTCAGAGAGAGAAAATGGTGTTCAACCTGAAGGTCAGAAAAGAAAAGTAACCAACTACTGGCTCTTACCTCAGCCTCAGTCCGAAAATGACAATCCTGCCTCCAGGAGTGTCAGAATGAGACTATGTATGTGAGCCGTTGCCTTCCATTTTATAATCCTTTCTAGGGCTTATTGTTTATTCCATTTAGTACGGTGATTACAATCATGCATTCCTAATAGGTTTTGTGATTTAATTGTAAACAAATATTAAATTTTACCAACTTTTCTCTATCAGAGGTTGTCATGTGATGTCAATCTTCTCTTTGATTTATGTATTGTATCTACTGATATTAATAAGGTGGAATAATCAGAATTGTATACAATGTATTTTGTATTCACTCTCTATCCAGATCCTCCACCTAACTCCTCCCAGATCTAGCCCTCATCTCCCTACCAATTTTTTCCTTTTTAACGATATTACTACATTTATACATACATAAATGTATAAAAAACTTATTGAGTAAATATACATGATTGTATTGGATAACAATAAAGAGATTCATCCCTGGGAAGACTGACTATCCCATTTTTAGTAGATATTAATTATTTATACCCCTTCATCTAGAGTAAGACATTAGGGACTTTCTCACATTAAAATTGGGATGTCATCTGGCATTATAATTGCCTAGAACTTATTTGGATGAGCAGCTACTTGATATTTCCATGGGTATGTATTCCTTTTCCTATATAAAAGACAAAATCATTAAGCAGGTATCCTGGTAGGAAATTTCTAATATTATTTTACTTAAAGACAATTTATTATGGATAGGCAATGATGGTGCACAACACCTTTAATTCCAGCACTTTGCAGGCAGAACTAGGTGGCTTTCTGAGACCAAGACTAACCTTGTACAGAGTGACTTACTGGACAGGCCGGGTTACACAGAGAAACCCTCTCTTGAAAAACAAACAAATAAAACAACAGCAGCAAAAGCCAATGTATTTAAAACTTTTGGTCCATTTCAAGTAAAGAATTCTTAGATTGGATTTCTCCAGAGTTGCCTGTATTACTGCAGTCATTTTTTGTTGGCTATGGTGACCTGCAGGATACAGTTATCAGGAAATCTAGAATAAAGACTAGCTTTTATAGGAAACAGTATAAAGAATTCTTAATAATGATCATTGTAAACTGTGAAGAAAAGATTGATCACAAACATGAAGGGTACCTGACTTAACTATTTCTGTATTTTAACAAAAATATTTTTGTTATAAAGTATTTTAAAAGCATTTTAAATATTAAAAACCCTCAGATAGAGCTACATTTGTGGATTTAGGTACATCCTCCTTTATATATTATTTTAAAAGCAAAATAGAATATTTTCTATATTTCAATAGAGCTTATTGAATCAAAACATTGCCAACAACCCCTTTAAGAAAATTTATTAAGATAAAACTCTCAAGGTAGGTTTTTAAGGCAAAATTTGCATATTAATTATCACCCTTTGCAATTTGGTTCATAATGGATCTGTTAATGGCTTATTTGTTCCATGACCACCTGTTCTGTTCTACCATGCTGCCTCTGAACACGGAGAGTGGTCATGTTAAATCATCTGTAGAATCTTCTAGAATGGAATACGTTTGATGAAGAAAGCAAAGATTAGGACAGCAAATGGTCTAAATTGCTGCTTTGGGGGGTGTTAGATTAACTTTCCCTTTCTAATTTACTGTGTAAGTGAAAATCAGATGATTTTGAATTATTCACCACATTCTCTTCCAGCATGAAGCTCTTTTTTATTGTGATTGGAATTTTGCATTAAGTGTTAATGCCTTTCCCTGAGAAGCAGGTTAATTATACTATCTATTTTCAATTAACCATAATAGAGAGAGCATGTATAGCAGTAGAGTCTATTGTGCGTGTCCTTATGTAGAAATGAGGAAATCAAGTAAAAGCTATTATTTTGATGTCCTGATAAATTATATTCCATATTACTTCAGGCTAACAAAATGAATGAGTAATGTTCCATGTGCACAAGAAATATAGCAGCAGTTTTGATTCTTAATAAATCTCAGTAATCAATGAAGTCCAGTCTTTTTGATAGATGACAGTTGAATCTGAATTATTCATTATTGTAAGTATCTGAGTTTAAGACAGCAATAAAAATATGATCATATACAGAACATAAAGACTTTTTTACTTTTTAGTAATAAATAAGCAATTCCTGAAATATTTAAATCATTTATAACATTATAAAATCATGTATACGATACCTATAGAGAACTTCTAACTAGATTGAAATTGTTACAAAGTAAATATATTTTTAAAATATGTGTCCATAAGACATACCTGATCAATGATAAAGAAAGCACTACATTTAATAGATGATTAATACAGAATTTAATAGCTTATAAACTACATATATTTTGCTTTGAAGTTGTCAGTTTTGTGTTACCATACTTCATAAGTATTTGTAAAGTTAAGAACAACAGTATATCCTAAGGATATAAAAGGTCACTATTGCAAATGATGTCTACAGTTAACTAATACTCTCTGACCATTGAGGGTTTCTGTACTTCCAATGAACATTTATATTATTTTGGAAGTAAAATCCTCTCGATGACTTTTTATTTAGTGTTGTCTTCTTGAGCAAAAATAAATCTAATAAAGTTAAAATTTATTAACAATTAAAAAAGCATCTCAGTATATAAAAATGTAAGAAATACCTTAGAAGACACATTTCTTGATGAGGATTATCTGCTGGCAATGAGCACAGAAAGACACAATGCACAGTAAGTTCCACCAATTAAACAGAAATTATAATACCACCATGATATAACCACACACTTGATTTTTTTTTAATTTTCAATACAGGGTTTCTCTGTAGTTTTTGGTGCCTGTCCTAGAACTAGGTCTTGTAGACCAGGCTGGTTTAGAACTCACAGAGTTCCGCCTGCCTCTATCTCCTAAGTGCTGGTATTAAAGGCGTGCACCACCACCTGGCTGCACACTTGATTTTTGATCAGCCAAAATTACACAATGGAAGAAAGAAAGCTAATTCATCAAATTGTTCTTGTTCAACTGGATGTCAGCATTTAGAAGAATGGGAAAGAATCAATAGCTATCACCCTACACAAACCTCAAGTCCAAGTGGATCAAAGACCTTAACATAAATCCAGTTACAAAGAATCTGATAGAAGAGAAAGTGGGAAGCAGACTGGAGGGCTCTGGCCCAAGACACTACTTCCTTAACAGAACACTAATAGCACATACACTAAGATAAACAATTAATAAATGGGACCTCAAGAAACTGAAAAACTACTGTAAAGCAAAGGACACTGTCTCTAGAACAAAACAGTAGCCTACAGAATGAAAAAATATCTTTACCATCCCCACTTCTGACAGAGGGCTGTTCTACAAAATATGTAAAGAGCTCTAGAAACTAGACATCAAAAGCCCAGATAATTTAAAACTGGAGTACAGATCTAAACAGAATCCTAAACTTTTTAACAATTTTATTTGAAAAGTATGCTTCTGTGAATTTTGCAACAAATTCCACAAAATCACAGTACACTGTGCATACAGAACTCTTTTTTATTGATTTTTATTGAGATCTATATTTTTCTCTTAATTGTCAGCATCCTACCAGGTTCTTGTAATAATCTCTTTCTCATTTTCTCACCAGGAATATTAATATTTTCTGAGAATTTCAGAAATCATATATAGTTATTGACAGACTTTACAATACGACAGTGTTTATATTCTGAATACAAAGGAATTGCTTATATATGCATAACCCTTACCAAAATATGAATATAAAGTTTTAAAGCACTTCCTCTCTAAAAGACCCCATAGACTACTGAGAGAGGTCCGCTGCGGCATTTTGATACCATAGTTATTTGACCTCCTTTTATCTGAATTGCTTCTCAGTCTTTTTTGTTTTCAAAGATTTACAAACTTGGGAAGAATGTACAGTAGACATGCTAAAAGATATTCCTTATATTGTGGACAATAATACTCCTGTATGATTACAAGAGGGTTGTGAAACTGGAACAGGAATAGCACAGGCACCATGTAGTCACTTCTTGGTCAGTGCAGGAAGACACTCCCAATGTGCATTTCTCCTGTGTCCTACATGTATATTTGTCATTTATTAATATGCTTTTTAATATATGTAAAATTTAAAATTAACTCATAAATTAATGTTTTCACAAGTATATCAGTTCCACATAAGCATTACTATTTCTGACAAAATAAGTACAAACCAGATGAACTTACTTTAAAATTTTCCTGAGTGAGATTTCTATACTTGTCAACTGACACTATATTATATTTAATTTTATAATTTTGTATTTTTATCAGTTGAGATTCTATTGACAGAGATAATGACTTTCACTCAACACTTTCTGTTTACTCTTGCTATCAATATGTACTTAGAAATGGTTTAATGTATGGTTGTGACTACTTTTTATTTTATTGCTTTTAATTTAGTTAAAATAAAATTGTATCCATATCGTCCCTCAAATATTTCCTTGCTTCTTTTTAAAATTAATGGTCTCTTATTTTTAATTACCATTGGTGTGTGAGTATGTATGTATGAATAAATCTATAAATGCAACTTGCTGAATTTAATTATTGAAGCTGAAAATTTCTCAGTGCTGGCCATTTTTTTCTACATTTTCTCATCATTTTTAGAGTAAATTTTCACTTTTTAGTATTTTCTTCAGTTTTGCATAATAATATGCTCTATAGAGTTTATATTACTCTTTCCTCTGTACATTGGTCATGGTCAAGGATCCATGATCCATGTTGCTAAAAATGAACTATCTTCATTACTTATAGATCCTCAGCAAAGTCTGATAAAATTAAAAATGTTGAATCAATGCCATAACTGAAATACATTTAATAAGTTATCTATATGTTTTATGTTGTTATTAATATATTATTCACATAAACTTTTTTGCTCTAATTTTCCTTAGAATTTTGTACCTAGCACAGGTAAATTGACAAATTTAAATAATACTTTTTATAATTTTGGAGATAAATTAATTTTCTGGTGTGTAATCAGCAATTGAAATATTAATTCTGATCAGATATTTTTATGTTACAGTTTTTATAAGGGGGAAGGCATATTAAAATTAATCCACATAGCCAATATAATGGTTTAAAGAAACATGTGCTTTGATTTGCTAAGCTATAACCTTTTCTGTATTAGAAAAATACTTTGACACAAACACTCTACAAATGTCAGCAGAAAATCCATACTCCATTTCTTCACATTGGTTTTGTGACATCGTGTTTGCTGATATTCGACAAGGGATAAGTTGGCATTGATTTCTTTTAGCACTGCTCTTTTCTGCTGTATTATGGGAAATTAAAGGTCTGGAATGAACTGAGTTCCTTACAATCCCAAAGTCACTCATGTGAGCAAATCTACCACAGGTAAACCTGTATTCTCTCTGGGTCTGAAAGGTCAATTGAAAAATTTAACAGTAGAACATTCCTTTGAACTGAAGGAGTTACAAAATTATTACAATTTGTGAAGTCAGTGGCATCTTGCATAAGCTACAAATTTGATTTCAAAACCAAAGTCAACCTAGAGTTTTGTATATTATTCTTTAAATTGGTCCCAAGACTATTTTAAATATATGTATCAAAAGTTGAATAATAATCTCTAACCCTTATGTTTCTAAAAATTTTAGACAATTGAAGGTACTTCACAGAAGATGCAACTATGTTTAAAGCAACAGAAAACTTAAAAGGGAATACTGTACTTAACAAATATAAAAAAGTAACTCGGATATTATAGAAAATAATGGATTGTATACCTCAAGGTCATAAGAAAGCAATAAGGCTTTGAAGAAAATATTAAGAATATGAATGATTTATCAATAAAAAATTAGTCAAATATTCCAAATAAAGGAATATTTTATACAATGATTCAGGCTTTAATGTTAAAAGATAGAAATCATACAATCTCTGTCTATTTGCCAACAATTGCCTTTTTTTGGCTTAGGTGCTATTTACTGCAATATTTCTAATTAGAAAAATATTAGATAGCATGTTAGAGCAATCTTAAAATAACTTTTCCATCCATATAAATATCGTAAGCAGCATAAAAAATGAAATTTTATAGGTCAGAAAGGAAACTCCAAAATAGATCAATACTTGTTATAAATAACTATAAGTTTTATAATGCTATGATAAATGTACTAGATTTGATACAAAAAACACAACAGATATCTGAATTGTATACACACAGTTTTGTGTTGATATGGATAGTGACTACATTTGGGAAAATAATTTGAGATACAAGTACAGAATGAATAATTCATATATATATATATTCATAACAAAACTTTATCCTAGATAAGTACTTTTATAGATGGATAAACATTAATTTAAAAATAATTCAATTAAATAAAAATCATAGAACCATTTGTTAGACGATTGAATAAGGTGAGGGGATTGAGGACTGTTGTCAATCTCTTGTTATTGATGTGGCTGGTTCAGTTTCCCGGGTTTGGAAACAGATAGGACCATAGTGGGGTTCCTCTTGTAAAAAATAACCTTTCCTTTGTTTTAAATATAGCAAACAAGTAAATTATTTAATTATATATGCATACAATGGAAACAATGATTACATTTGCATTTACATTTGTTTTAAATATATTAGATTAAAAGTACACAAGTAAAAAGGGACTTGGATGTGCTTATTCATAGATATGTACAATTTTGTTTCATGAACTAAGAGGCATTTTTACACACTTATGTTTAACATCAAGATGCGTGGACTGGCTTAAATGAGCAAATAAATTCTATTTACATTACTGTTTTGAGTTATAGAAAATAAAAAAAAATGACTTAATTAAGAACACTTATTGCTTTGCAGGGAACTAGTGATCAGTGCCCAGCACCTACATGTTGACTCACAAACTGTCTGAAACTCTGACTCCAGCATACCTTAGCCCTTATTTGGCTTATACACATGTAATGAAAATAGATAAATCTTTATAAAACTAATTATGAGTTATAGATTTCTTAACTGGTCATTCATATATATGTATATGTATTATCATTGGCTCATTCTTTTGACTTAATGTTTTAATGCTTTAATTGCTATATGCAATGTCCTTCCATATTTTCTAAACACACTATATGTTTACAACTATACATCAATTATAAGCTGCCTGACATTACATATTCAAAATTTTGTTACTGTGTTGTTAAGTGAAGTCTGTAGTAATTTTTTTGAGATTCCTTTATTCCATCAGTTGAGGGGTTAAAAAAAAAAACACTACCAAAAATTTCTTCTATTAAGAAAGGGATTTCCAGTGTTGAAGAGATGTATTAGTGGTTGAGAGTACTGGCTGTTCTTTAGAGGTGCTGAATTCAATTCCCAGCAACCACATGGTTACAACTATTTCCAGTGGGATCTAATGTCTTCTTTTGGCATAAAGTCATATACGTAGGTAAAGTACTCATTATGTATATGCATCATACACACACACNTATATATGAGAGAGACAGAGATGAGAGACAATTGAATAACCCTACAAACCGGGGTTTATGGAATAATTTGTTTCCAGTTCCAAGACTAAATCACTACTTCCCTTTGTATTCTGGTATTGGAAATTTTTACCACCTCTCTTTTCTATCTATAAATAACAGTGGTTTAATTAAATAATTACTTCAATTATGTTAAAATAATATTTACTACGTTCAAATTTTAATAAATTTTTGCAAATTATTATAAAGAACTAAAAATAATGTGAAAAGGTCATTCAAAATTTGTACTTTTTAAGTTTGCTAGCTTATGGACTTGATTTTCTATTAGTTTGGGGAAAATTTTGTCTGAGTTCTATACTGATATTAATTTGTAATTGATACATATCTATGATGAAAGCATTTATATATGTATATGCCTAGATATGTATTATCCTATTGCTTACCTGATGTCAATGACATGATAGTCACACCTTTCTGATTAAATGCCTGTTGAACTTTAAATTGCAATAATCAAAAGACTGTTCGATTTAAATTTTAGATTATTTATGAAGTCTTCATCAAAAAGACATTATAATATGTGTTGATTACTGTAGATGTTATGAAAAGGGTTTTTAAATCCAGTGGGAATGTTCATCAGCGTACTGTAATCAGCAATGGGAGAGAATGCTTAATTACAGTTATTTGGATGACAAGTTGATGTAATAGTGGCATTGAAGACTGTAAATGATGCCTGGATGAACACTTGCATCGTGCAAGAGGCTGTGAAAACGCATCAGCTTCAATGATGGTATCTCATTATAGGACTGTTTATATTAATTTATCTCACTCTACAATTCCAAATGCAATCATATCATTACTTAGCCAAAATACAGGCAGAAACACTGTATTTTGTTATGAGAGATAAAACATTAGAGGTTAAAGAAGGCTTATTTTATTCAGCTGATGCTGCTTATTTTATTTTAAAGAATTTTCTAGTCCTTAGTAACAATACAGTAATATTGATTTGAATAGAACCTTATTTCAGATTTTTGTTGGTATATAACATGTATAATTATTTTGGGCTTGTTAAAATAAACCCTATTACAATCTAAATATTTAGAATGAGTGTGGCTTTTAAAATATTATTTTAAAGAACATATCTTTCATTTTATTTGATTTCTGTTTTAATCTATTTTAGTAGATACATTAAAATATAATTTCTTATATAAGTCATTAATATTTAGTAAGATTTTAATCAATAACCAAAAGTTTCCTATCAAATGATATCCCAGGACCAAGAATTTATTTCTGAACTCTACCAAATATTTAAAGAAGAAATGAACAGTCATTTGCCTTGGTTTACTAAAAACCACATTAGAGAATTCTTCCAAATGTGTTCTGTGAGGCTAGGGAGAACCACATCAATGTTACTATGTTATTTTTCAATATATCTGTGACTGGATACTAAAGTCTGGGAAGGGACAGATAACATTAAGGAACTTTTGGGAAATTATATAGAAATGTACTGCTGTAAAAACTTTCTAAAATATACGTAAACTTATATACAAAGTGTTAACATAGAATTACCCTTTAATAAGACAAGAATATTCCTACTATGTACCAGAGGCTAACAGATAAAAATCCCACCACCGGCCTGTATGTGTTTCTTCTTTTGAAGGCATTGTCCTGTCATGGTTCATAGATCCCCAAACACAACAGGATATTGCCATTGCTTGTAATTACTGTAATTACCTTGCAATCAGACTGCTGAAGATTCTCCATACTTGAGTCATAGAACATGGAGAAATCAAGTGTATGTTAATCCGCAAGCTTCATCCCTGAAGGCAAGCTTTCATAACACTAGATGTTGCTATGCACACTATTGCAATGGAAACCTAATGAGTAGTCTTACTCAAACTTGAACCATATGAACTACAAAAATGTTTCCCCTGTAAGATACATCCATTGGTGCAATAATGACTTGAACGTCACGAGAGTAACAAACCACTTTATGATTGTATTCACATCATACTCTTCAATATAAACCCGACACCTAGCACAACTATTAAGACAAGAAGCTGTGGATACACAGATGATGAGACTTCAGGGTAAATCTCCTACAACTATTTTGCTAAATGGATATAGTATTTTAACAATCCTTCATAATTTATTATCACACCTACAGATCATCTCTCAGTATATATCTCTCAATAATCCTCTGAGAATCTTCTAGTAGCAGTAGACGGTGAGTAATGCACGGTTCTACAACTGACTAAAAAGCAGAAAATAAGGGTCTGCACAATGATCAACCATAAAGTGAAAATAGATTTCAGGCACCTTCTCGCAAGGCTCCGGGTCATCATAGAAGAGAGAGCAGGAAGAGTGTAAGAATCAGAGATGATAGACTACAAACAAACTGCCTTCTGGGCACAGCAGGTCAGCTACACAAGGTAACTCACAGTGACTGTGCGAACATACACGAAACCTGTGGAGACCCAAGAAAGATCAAATCCTAGAGTAATGGGAATTCCGCATAAATCTGGCCACTAGACATGGAGATATTGGCAATTGTCAGCTGCCAGGTAAGGTGAGAGTGTAGTCTCTGGCAAATGGTTCATGCTTAAGTGGAAAATCACCTCACCTACCATGGATATTTAGAGAGCATTCACTGTTATATTTGAGACTAAAAATCCCCAAAAGTTGGGTGGGTTTGGAAGGGAGGTTGATTTGAAAAGCATTAGTGGGAGGAGGGAATGTGATCAAAACACATTGTAAGAAGCTCTAGCCACGAATACATTTTAATATGTATTTGTATATATTCCCAAGTCTCTAGGAAAAGGAGCATTTGTTGTGATCCCAGATGTCAGCATTACTGGACTTGTATCTGAAGTGCCCATTTGTTAGTTCTGTGATCACTACCTCTCCTCTGCATCTCTCTTCTGTGTCTTTTATAGGATGCTGAAGAGTGCGTGTGCAGGCAACAACATTAATGTAAAATTAACTTCTCATTCTTAATTGACTTTGTTTCTGGCCATGCCTCATATTTTTTTCCTTTCAAAATGAAGAAAAATTTGAAAGGGTTTTCTTTTTGGGAAAAATTATTCTACCAACTAAAACTCACTTATTTGATAGTACATTAATCTTAATTTTCTACTAGGAACTATGAATATACTTTTAAGTGTCAGATTACAAAAATGCTGCAATATATGCTGACAATTAAATATTATACTGATAACATTTTTAATATTGAGGATATAATACGCTGTATTTCTGTCTGCCCACCAATTTTTCAAATTATACAGTTGAACATTTTTAAAATAAATTATTTTATTGATTGTATTTTGTATGCGCATTAGAATAATTTATTCATGATTTCAAAAATAACTCTTTATTTCATCTATGCTATGTGAGTATAAAATTAATGTAATTATTTTACCATTCTCCAGATAGAAAATCAAGAAAACAAAAGCCCCACAGGTCTTCAGGTCTCTAAGAAAAGAGTTCTAACAAGAAAAAAAATTAATATTATTATAAACTTGTTCTTAGAGGGAAGGCAGGGAAGAGATAACAATAAATAATAACAATCATACTGTGTTTAAAGTTTGAGCACATATATTCAGGTGCTAATGTATATTGTTTAGTGTTTCAAAATAAAAGAGAATAATAGAATCTATGCTGATTCATGTTAAGCAGTTTAAAGAAATTATGCAACATCCTGAAAAAGATTTTCATATGAAGAAAAAGTTTTGAGGAAAACATCTTGAGGCTAGAAAGAGAATTCAGCAGACAATATGGGTGAACATTAAGAGGTCCTGAGTTCAGCCAATGAGAATTAAAAAAGGTTCTGGAAAGAAAGCATTTTAGACAGAAATAGTGACAAGTAGCAGTCATAAAACTGTTCAACTGCTGTATAATGACTGGGCTAATAATAGAATGGCGAGAGATGTTTCATGGCTTGAAATTGGCAAAGGAATATAATTAGTAAATTAATCTTTCAGTCAGCAATAAGAAAAGGTTAGAAAATATAAATTTATGTCATAAAGAAGGTACTGTGTGTGTAATTAAACATTATATACATATTTTTTCATAGTGCTGGGGATTAAATCCCTAGCATCATGATACTAAATACGAATGCTCCCATGGAACTATTTCCCAGTCCTTGACTTTTTGACACAGATCTTGCTATGTAGCCCTTCAGAGTGAGAATTTTGTGCATGTCTGCTGCAGTGCTGAGATTATTGGCATTTGCTGACACTGTTTTAGTGGGTTTATTTGATAACCAGTAATGATAAATAGAACAAATTTAATTGTGGTTAATACAGAAAATATAGAAATTTACTTATTGTGCCTCTTTTTTCTTTGTTTATTTATTAAAAATTAACACCTCCTCCCCTCCTCCCATTTCCCTCCCCCTCCCCCTCCCTTTCCAGTCCAA
>LOEQ01001452.1:148422-162010 GCA_001685075.1 Bramus lutescens
CCTTGGACACCTGGGATCCCCTCTAGAGTCTGGACTCTTGCCAACCCTAAAATGTCTCCCTTAATTAAGCCAAAAAAAAGCTGTTGTTTTACTGCCTGAGAAAATGTTTCTTTTCAAAAATTATTATAGAACCACCCGAAGCTTAAAAGGATTTTTTTCTGAACGAAAATATTTTGAATATAACTGTTCTTATGATGGAATGTGAACAATGAAGAAAAACAACAAAATGTTTTCAGTAGGTATCATTGCTGATGGCTATTTCTACTATACAGTCAATGACAAATTAATGTCTATTTCTGAGTTTTTCAAATATTTCATCTTATTAAGTTATGCAAACTCACAACTTCTTATTGTTTTTCAATTCTAATATAAGGCTTGATTAGGTGTGGCTGAAACAAAAGTGAATCAAATATTTTGATTTTCTATAAATCATATTTTCAGAGTTAAATTGTGTAT
This sequence comes from Bramus lutescens, assembly GCA_001685075.1. Taxonomy (NCBI): domain Eukaryota; kingdom Metazoa; phylum Chordata; class Mammalia; order Rodentia; family Cricetidae; genus Bramus; species Bramus lutescens. Next base: position 148,879 of record LOEQ01001452.1, read on the forward strand.
TTTAACTGTGTTATACTTTTGGAATAATAAATTTTAGTGCTTTATAATTAGTATATAATTAGTGTCCTATTAAAATCTTCTTGCTAGTGCTGGATTAACTCTGGGAAATGAGCAAAAATTACTCAAAATTTAAAAAATAGCAAAATATTGAACAGAGTGACACAAGTCCTAGGTAGCATGCTTGAAATTTCAAGACCCATCCTCCATAGTGAGTTCCTAGCAAGCCTGAGTTACTACCGACAGGACCCTTTCTCTAGTGAGTTATAGATAAAATATTCAATTAAAGGGAGATATAAAAAGAATATTGTCAAAATCAAAATATATTCTTGCAAGGCTATAAGGTTATATTAAGATACACACTTGCTATAATTATTATAAAACAGTGTGATAATGCATTAATAAATGGAGCCATGAACTGAGGTAAAAATCACAGAAGCATAGGCCCAGCTTTATGCAAATTCTGACATCAAGTAATCACTACAGAGCAATGAGATGATAATTCCAAAAATGTACAATTTAAAATACAGAATGCATGAAAATAAGGTAGGATTATATTTTTGAAATAATAATTTGGGGTTTGTGAATATTCATGAGAAAAAACTTGAAATATTGTAAAAGAAATTATTTTGAAATGTCTTGTCTTGGTAAAATGTTGTTATTTTAATTTAAAAAAGTTTCTTTTCTTTTTTTTATCTTTTAAGTAGAAAACATTTCCCATATCTTTAAAGTAGCAAAAGAAAATACTTTGTATTTTGGAGATTTAAAGTGGATTATTGATAAGCATCATTACCATATCAGCTTCAAGTACAATTAACTATAAAATTGACCCTTCAAGGTCAAGGATCTGGTAAGATGACGGGACAATGGGCCTGAAGAATGATCAAAGAATTTAAAAGCATGACACAGGACCAGAGATCTAAAAATACTGAGTTTAAGTTAAAAACTAAGACCTTTTTAAATTTGATTATTATTTATTTCAACATTTTGTTAATCATTAAGAGTTTTATGCATAAACTAAATATGTTTTGATCATATCTGCTCCCTCCCTAAGTGATGAGTTTCTATTGCTAAATTGACATCTGGGAAGAAAGCCCCTTGTCTGAGGTGTTGCCTATTAGCATGACTGTGGGCCTTTTCTTCTTTGCTAGTTGATATAGCAAAGCAGGTTCTGGGCTTTGTAATAGAGTAAGCAGCATTGTTCATGGTTTCTGCTTTAGTTCCCGATGGAGTTTCTGACCCGACTTTCCTCCATGATACGTTTTGACCAGAAAGTTCACATCAAAGAAACAAGTCCTCCCAGATTGCTTTTAGCCATGACATTTATCACTGCAATAGAAAATAAATTAGGACTTACCCCATCTCCAAAATACAATCCTCATCACCCAAGTCCCTCCCCATTTTATACTATCTTTTTTTTTTGTTGTTGTTGTTGTATCCAATCTGCATTGCTCATAGTTATACAGACTTGCAGCCATCCAGTGGAGAATTCGCAACCTGTTAAGGACTACACCCATAAACAAAACTCTCTTTCTCTTGAAAGACATCAATTCTTAATAGCTTCTTCAGCTAGTAGAGGTGTCATAACTTTTTTTCTCACTTTTAAGGCTGGACTCAGTTGATCTTGTGTAAGTCTTGAATAACCAGAGCTTCTGTGGGGACATCGGTCCTATCGTATCCAAGAGACATTTTCATCCCAGTCTTCTACAACCTTGGTTGATAGACTCTTTCTGCCATTTTTCCATTCTGGCTCCTGAGTCTTACAGAGAGTGTGTGTGGTATAGCTGTCTCTTTCATTGCTGGACATTCTATAGACTCTTACTCTCTTTGGAACAATTATGAAATTTTTTCATTAACCCCTGCCCATGGCAAAAAGAAGCTTCTTTGATGGGACTGTAAATGAAAACTCTTGAAAGGAAATTGTATCTGAAGAGATTGATTGATTGACTGACAGAATTTCAGTGATGTGGATATTGGAATGTTACAGGTCCAGGGGCTAATTGACTCATTTTAAATCAGCTTTAATTCTCCAGAAAGGCCATACCTTTCCCACACGTGTCTTGTTGAAGTTGATATCTAATAACTAATTGATTAAATCTTTTGGAATCTATAAACAGACCACCAGCTTCTACAAATCGAAAACCTAAGAATGTCATGACAACATCTTGAGCTATACAAGGGCATCACCCTCCTCAATGAATCTGACTTTCTGGTGTACCTACGAGTGTATATTTAACTTGCCTTAATTTATGATTTTACTTGATCTATAAAATTATAAAAACCTTATTTGAACTGTCTTCACATTGGAATGTGGTTAGGGTAATCTAAGTGCATTTCTGGGCCATGCCAACCAAAATATCTTCATAATAAAGTATTCTTTTATTTCCTTTAAGATAAGAGCATCAACAGGGCTGAGAGATGTAATAAACTATTGATAAAGATGCAAGTCTTTGAGAGGGCAATTTATCCCTATGTCCATTTATCAAAATACTAGGAGGTTCACTCCTAGGGCTCATAAATACAAAAATCATGGGTTGGTTCATGATTTACAGAACTAGGCAAGTTTCCTTCTGTGAAACTGTCCTTCAGTTCAGTCATACAGAGGTTGCTTATCATTGTTAACATTCGCTCTACGATTACAACCATAGTGGTTAACTTAGTTCACAGGATTAACAGCTAGGTAAGGCTTTAGGTAGCTTTTCTCTCCTAATAAACTACACAGCAATTTCCAATATTGTGATAAGGAGCCAGTAAGGAGATCGCTTCCTAGTCAATACTGACTTTGTTTCTCCATGTCCTGTGTCTCAGGTGTATGAGCTTCTGCAAGTGCTTTTTGGCTACAATTTATGACAGCAAATTAGGAACAATGACAACAACCTATAATGTAGTTTCGGGGTTCTCTAGGATAGTCTGACTGACAATTTGAGTGGGACAAACTTTTACACTAACTTCTCAGTGTGCTGCATAAAAAATATGTTAAGTTTTTATGGTCTATAGTTACTAAAGTGGGGACATCTGGATCTTTTTCAAGTTCTGTTCTAATTCCCTTTCATATTGTTCAATAAATGGTTGAAAGCATGCCCTCTGGCTGTTTACTGGTTGAGTTTTGCTATTGCCATAAATCCTCTATTTCTAGCTGAAGGGCACTGAGTTTGCATCTGTCTCAGGACCTGTTCTGATAGTTTTTCAAAGAGTTGTCTGTAGACTGTAGACCTCAAACACTATCTGAATCCATGTTAATAATGCTCCCCTCCTTTTCTGGCCTTGGTGAGGATATGTAGGAATTCTTCCCTGGTGGAGGTCAAGACAGGAAATGCCTTAGAAATATCAAGCCTGGAAAGAGAAAATGATAAACTCTTATGATGTATGACACCTCATTTTTATCTTCTTGTTTTCTCCTTTGTAGTTCATTTTTAAGGTTAAGAGGTATGAGTTACTAACCTAAATTGCAACATAACTCGTGAGAACACTTCCAAAAATATTAGGCATATCTTCTTCAAAACTGTCCCGGAACTACAGAAGGACTACTGCAAGTGCATTAGTTTGAGTTTCTAATGCTGGGAAAGAACAGCATGGCCAGACAACTCTTATCAAGAAAACCATTTAATTAAAGTTATCTTACAGTTTCAGAAGTTTAGTTAGTGATCGTCATGGTGGGGGATGGTGTCCTGAACGCAGACATGGTGCTGGAGGAGATGTGAGTTCTGTATCTTGATCTACAGGCAGCAAGACGTGACACTGAGCTTTGCTTTAGCATAGGAGACCTCAAAGCCCACCCCCACAGTGACATACTTCCTCTTGCAAGGCCACACCTCCTTATAGTGTTGCTTCCTATGAGTTTATGTAGGCTAAATACATTCAAACTACCAAAGTGAGATATTAAACCAAAATAGGATATTTCTGCGCATGGAACTTAGTGAGCACTCAGACTGTGTACCTGAGTAATCAGCTTCAAAACAGTGATTACATAGCAAGTATTTAAAGTATAAATTTCTATTTTATTGCAGGTTCATAGTTATCTTGTGTTTTTATTTTTTCTGCTTAGTAAACTTCAGTGATCTGCTTAAGGATCCAGTCAAACCAAGATTTTCCAATCAAAGCGATTCTTATCATATCTCCAAGTCTTTTCTACATTTGCGTACAAAACTGTTCAGCTCAGACATGAATATCCATATTGTATTGTCATATACTCACATACATTTATAATATCTACCAAGCAATCATTTCTTGTGAATTTGCCAGACTGAAACTACATAGCCTTTTGGAACCCTTATTATTTTTTATGGCAAATCATTGAGGCAAATCAAAGCATCTGGTTTTCTACAGTGTACTGCTCTGAAATCATTATGTAGTCTCATATTATATCCTAAATGAATGTTTGTCGGCTTGAAGAAAATTATGTTAAATCACTTAAACAAGACAGAAAAAAACATTGCCTGCATCTAAAAAGGTTAATCTCATAGTACTTGAGTGTAGAATAGTGGCTATCAGATTTCTACCAAAAATAGTTTAAGTGAGACATAGTGAAACTAACTAATCAATGGGTAATATGCTATAAACACATAAATTTTTGCTATATATGGATGATAAAAATTTTAGGAGACAGATTTGTTTCATTGTATTGAAGCATTTCATTCCATCTGCGAAAGTTACTTAGTTTCTCATTAACATGTAAGTTTTTATGACTCAGTTTGAAAATAACTAATTTTAAAAGAGCGATGCAGTTATTTAAAGTGATGGAATGCTCAGTGTGCCATTTGCTAGCTGCTGGAATATTGGGATTTATTTTGTTATTTTGATACTTTCTTTGTGGTGAAAAAAGGATATGAAGAGATTCTACCTATGATGGTCTTGAAAACTCTGGCACATCACCATAGTGCTTACATGTTTCTTCTGCAGAGATATTTATCTTGATTTTGACTGTATAACCATTGAAATGAATCATGATAAATAATTCTAAACAATTACCTGACTCAATATGGTGATTGCTAAAATAGTTTATTTGTTTATTTTATCCCTGATAACCTCTACTTTACATTCCTTTCATTTTAGTTTGAACTATTAACCTGTGCATCTAAATATCAAAATATACTTTGTAGTGTTTTATATATATATTCTGTTATTTAAAACCTCCATTTTTGTTTTAGGACAAGTGTCTCATTAGAATGTTTTCATTTTAAAAGTTTTACATACAGTATATTTTTATCATTTTCTTTCTCCTGCTTCAACTCCAATCCAATCCAATCAAATCAAATTAAGTGTGCTAACCAAATTATCGTTCTTTCTTTCCTTTCTCTCTCTCAAAGGGAAAAATATCAAAACAAGTAAACAAACACAGTAAGACAGAATAAAGCCCTTAGAAATCATGGAATCACTTTTGTGTTGGCCAACTACTCCTAGGCATGGGACCTGTCTGTGAATATGTTTGATATATTCTTTGGCTCTCCATTGGAGAAAACTGACATTTTCTCATTCTGAGAAAGTATCAATTAAAAAACAGATTTTGGTTAAAGGTAGTTTGTGTGCACTTCTTCTGAGTGCTGGAATTTTGTCTGGTTTGAACTTGTGCAGTTCTTGGGTAAGCTGTCACAATCTCTGTAAGTTCATATGTGCATTGGCCTAATGTTGTGTCTGGGATATCTTGTTTTTTTGAAATAATTTACCAACTCTGGCTCTGAAAATCATTCTGATTCCTCTTTTACATAGATCATTGATATTTGGGAGGAGAGATTTGATAAGAAAATGCTACTTTGAGCTGAATGCTACAGAACCTATAACTATTATTATTAATGGAATATTGAGACCATTGTTATTTCATGCTATTACTAAAAGGTGGTTATTACTTCCTATTATTGTGCTGTTATGATATGGTTCCTTCAAATTTTTGATGAACTATATAGAGATTACTTATTTTGTATGTTCTTGTGGGTATAGCTAAACTTCTTTTCAAACTAAATTTTTCATTCTAGTGCATTCTACCCAGCTGGATTGGAGGATACAAGTTGCTTAAATTTGTTTTTATCATGAAAAAAAATTATTTCACTGTCAATTGCATTTGGAAATTATACTGTGTATAATAATCTGGCCTGGCATCTGTGCTATCTCAACTTGTAGAATATATGTCCAGGCCTTTCTGGCCTTCATAGTCTCCATTGCATAGCCAGGTGTTCTAATACTAGGACTGTCACTATATCCAATTTGGTCTTTTACCATTGTAGCTGTTAAAATCCTTTCTTGTTTATACTGTAATATTTTGATTATTATATATCATAGGAAGTTCTCTTGTAGTTCTGTCATTAAGTGTTCTGTATGATTCTTTTACCTTGATGGGCATGTCTTTCCTTAGATTGTGGAAATTTTTTTTCTATTATTTTACTAAAAATATTTCTGTGAATTTAACTCAGGTGTCTTCTCCTTTCTTTATACATATTATGTTTAGATTTGGGATTTCAAGTGTTCCAGAATTTCTGACCATTTCATACCTGGAATTCTTAAGATATAACAGTTTTTGACTTTGCTGTCCATTTCTATTTTGTCTTTAATGCCTGAGATTCTCTCTTCCATGTCTTTTGATCTATTGGTGAGGCTTTCTTCTGAGCCTTTTATTTGACTTCCTGAGTTTTTACATTTTGAGCTTTATTTCAGTTTGGCATTTCTTTAGCGATTTTATTAATATGTTAAATTCTACTTTTATATCTTGAATTGCTGTCTTATTTAATTCAACTGTTTGCATTTTGCTTTTCATTAAGACATTCTTAAGGTCATTGGTTATTTTATAATTCTCTTTTGAATGCCCTGCCATGGATTTTACCTAAACTACTTTTCTCTTGTCCTAGTAGAGTAGCAGGCTTTGTAAGAGGCATAGTGCCTTGATTGTACATGCTGCTCCGGAATCTGGGTATCTGGAATTATTATATTTCAGTTATTTCCTGGTGTAGATATCTGGTATCACATTTGTTAGCTGAGTTTTTAGGTTTGTGGGTGTTGCTGTCCTAGTATAGGCCCTAAGAGTATATGGTAGAAAGTAGTTCTGTGGATAGATCGGGAGTCTCTAAGGAATGGAAATGGGCTAGAAGGGAGGACTAGGTCCTAGCCAAGAGTGGTGCCTATAAGTCCCCGGTAGAGAATAGCTCTGCAGGTAAGTGGAGAATCAGAGCGAAATGGACCAAAAGCAAAGACTCTAAGACTGCATGCAAAGTTTTAACCTTTTTATTAATTAGATTACAAACCATTATTCTGTATGATTAATGCATACTAATAAAATTGTATTAACTTATATGATATAATCTTGTTCACAAATAAAATATGCATTAAATGTTAGCTCATGTCATTTGCAGTTTATAGATAGTCAGCAGAAACAATCAGAGCTAAAATACTTTGAATTTTCTATGTAGTTTAATTGCAATACTTTTGTTTATAATTGGAAGAACTAGATTATTATTATTCTTCCAAATGGAGGAATAAGTGGATATTACATCAATTTGATTTGGACCAAATTAGTCTTTTAAAGTGGGACTCTGTTTGTGTGCATTTATCCTTACATAACTTTGAAGTAGAGATCATCAGCATATGAATCGATACCTTAATATATTTTGGACCAAAAAGGCAAAACAGCTTTTCTTAATTTACATTATTGACCTCACTGAACACAGTGAAAGAAGTAAAAGAATGTGAAATTCAATCTCAAAAGCATATTTTAAAAGAACTGGATTTCAATTGGTCAAAATTACATTTTCCCTTTCTCGAATATCTGAGTAACTTCCAATTGCTCAATTAACTTTTTGTACATAACTAAAAAAAATCCTAGCTTTAACACCATTCAAGAAAGTAAAATATATTCTAGGAGAATATTAACGAAACAATTCAGATAAAATATAATTTAATACATCTCATATTTCACTTAAGTTTATCCATGCTTCACTGTTATTATTGATTCTATTTATATAAAAGATAAAATTGTGAGGATAGAACTATTACTTAAAATAAGGAGAAATTACAGCTTAGGTGTGTACAGATTTCATAGAGATCATTTTTCTTGACTGTTAGGCAGTTTGTTTAAAACATTTGCAAATAAATAAAAGAACATGATAAAATTCCAGCTTTTATACTGCTGAGAATTTATATTCAGTACTCATTTATACTATTTAGCTATACAGTATAAAAAGTATAAAAATTAATACTTATTTCATGTTATTATATCACTTGGCTACATATCACTCTTAGAACTATTTTTGCATTGGAGTAAAGGTATCATAAATTAAACCATTGAATTTGCATATTTACTTGAAATAATGCTAGAATGATTGGTCTAAATATTTTCTTAAATACTTACCTCTACTACTTTTTACCTTGGTGAGATATGATTCTGAAATGTTTCAACTTATAGAAAACATGAAACTTTGCCAACAATATTCTATAAATGTTTTGTTTTTTGTAAATAATAAATCGTTATCATTTTATGTCTATGAATTTAAATATTTGTGTACCAGAAAGGAGCACTATTAAAATATGATAATCTCAGAGGAGACATAAAAATAATTTGATGTAAGTAGGATACAGAATGTCAGAACTGCTGGGTGGACTGTCTGCATTGTGTTATTGTGAAGCTTTCTTAGATTATGGAAGGATTTTGGGAGATTAGTTTTCTACTTTTTCAAGCAAGAAGTGTTTGATTCAGGTTTAAGGACAGGTGTGCACTTGGGGATATGATTGTTACAATAGAAGAAACTAAATAGCAAATCAACATGCTATCATTGGTAAAATACAAAATATTTCAAAATTAAAAGCATTATATGTAATGCGAAGGCTTTTAAAACACCTTCTTTTGGTGAAAACATTACACAGCTCTCAAGGATACTGGTATTTTTCTTATAATATTTATCTCACTAAATACTGATGAGCTCTTGATGGTGACATTTTAATACTTTTGAGAATAAGTTGTTTTAAGCCTTCTGGGAATTTCTTCATAAAAGAATTTGCAGTAACCAAACTATGTCTGCAAAAGTATTAATGCTTTTGAACACTTAAATATATTCTGCTCCTTTAAATTTGAGATTGTAGGTATGTTTAATATATTAATATAATATAGAATATTCACTGGAAATGAAATAGGATACTTGAGAGATTGTTCAGTGGTTAAGGTTGGCCTTTCAGAGGAAATGAACTTTCCCGGTCCCCATATGAACATTCTGAAACATCAGTTACAGGGAATCCATGCCTGGACACCAGGCATGCACATGGCACACAGATATACATGCAGACAAAAATGCACATAAATGAAATAATAATAAAATAAATCAAAAGTTCAGTAATATAGAACTTTAATAATTTTTCTGAATTAATGGTGTTTTTATCTGGCTAACACCATCAAAGTTTCAGGCAAAAAGAACAATTGGTTTCTTCAACATTGTAAAAATGTAGTAAGTGTTAGGGAACTAGAGAAAATAAAAAATATGATTTAATTTTTAATAATTCTGCGGATATCTTAGGTGGAGGAGATTGGTCTTCCTTCAGACTATAGATGCCCTTGTGATGATAGCCAGTTTTATTGGGCAGAGAAATGTGTAACATGTTATGTGGTGAAGGCATTTCTACAGAAAATTTGATGATGAAGACCTATATATCAATAACAGGATACTGTATTAATGGATTTGAAATGTCAGTATTGGGAGGTGAGCAAACTGGTAGAACTTCAAAGTGGAAATTAGTCAGAGGGAGTGGGGTTTGTGGATTGTGTTTTTGAAGAGTGTATAATATCATAGGTCATTTCTTCCAGTTCTTTCCTTGTCTATCATGAATTAAGCAGCCTGTGTTTTATATTCCCATCTCCATGGTATTCTGTTTCACTTGAAACCCAAGAAATTTATCTAAAAGACTTTGACACAAAATTGTGAAAAAAAACCATTTCTTCATTTATTCACTAATGATTAATTTTTCTCTCCCTTTCTTTCCTTCTCTCTCTCTCATTTGTGTGTGTGTGTTTGTGTGTGTGCATGAGCACACATGCATATATACCTATGTGCACATACTCAGACATACATAAGTGTCAGTGCTCACACTTGTGTCCAGTGAAGTGCATTGGTTCCATGTAACTGGAGTTTCAGGGAGCTGTGAGCTATCAGATACGTACGTGGGAACCAGACTCTGGCCCTCTTCAAAATCAGGACATACATTATTAACCTCTGATTCATAGCTTCATTGTTTCTGCCTCTAAACTGTCTCTCAAATCTTTTTAGTGTGCTAAAATTGTCAGCCACACAACTTTTCTGAGAAGGTATTCTAACATTAAATTGAACATAGTAAACATTCCTAAACACAAATTAATTATCAGCTTTATACAGGTATTTCCTCAAACACAGTGTAATGGTTGTGTTAGGTGACACCTGATGTGTTAAGTAAATAATGCAGAAAATGCTTTTTAAGAAAGTAGCATCTGGAAGAACCTCAAAGAAAGGATATGAATGAAAGACATCAATAAAAGTATGAGGAGAAAATGTTTTCTAAAGAAAAATATAGAATGGAAGTTCCCACATGGTGATTTAATACATTGTACTGAAGTACACACACATGGTCAAATTATTTGTGGCATAGAGAAACTGAGGTGTACTAGATTAATAAACTAGCTACCAATATAATTATGTCCAGTGTTTACTGAAGTTTTTTTTTTTTAATTTGGGAGCAAAACAAATATTGTATATTTATGCATTCAAAAGATAGATGCGTAGAGTAGTTTTAGTGTTGGGAGGAATACAGAAGATGGGTGTTCAATTTCTCATGATTTCATAAATATTAGTAACAACAAATAGAAAGAATAGAAAGAGTTAAAAGCTAACTCAAGTAGAAGACTGTGATAATCTTTGTTTAGTCCCAGTATGGCCTAAAACTATACACTTACTGCTACTGTGCCATATTTGTTAAAAGTCTCTTCTGCCCATTTTTTATCTCCTAGGAAGAAAATACACCATGAGTGAGAACATGGCTTCATATTTTAAAAGAAACCATTTCTACCCATATATGGACTGCACCTTCAAGTAATATCATTAACAAAATTTCTGAAGTACAAAACATGATGTCTTAGGATTGACAAAACTACCTGTTATATTTCTTTTTTATTATTCATCAAATTTTTCCTTTGATGATTTCACACAGGTTTATAATTTGACCCAATAACTCTCATGCTCCACTCTTTTACCTCCTTCCCACCACAGGTATTTCACCTTCTGCCTTAAAATTCCCCTTACCACATTCACATGGTGCTTTTTGTTTGTTTGTTTAAGACATACCAGGTTTAACTGTGTAGCCACAGGATAGGAACAACCAATTAGAGACTGGACAGCTCACAATTGGGTTCACAACTGAAGCAACCAAAGTCCTTTCCCTAGAATTAATATGGAGGAAATCATCACTGAAGGATAGGCTGTACAAGTACTTTCCTAATCCATGTTCAGCAGTTGATAGGCAAGGTCTATGTAGGTCCAATGTAGGTGATCGCAGGTGCTGTGAGATAAGATTTGCAATGGCTATGTGATGTCCAAAAGATAGTATTTCACAGCCCCTTTCTCTGTCTTTCAACTCTTACATTCCTTCCAACCCATTTCATTTAATATTTGCTAAGCATTACAAGAGATTGTATAAATGACTTGTTTAGGGCTGAACGCTCATCCTTCACTTATTTTTAGAACCTTACTCAAGGTCTCTGCAATCACCACTGTGTAATTCAAGGATAAGACTGTTTATTTCAGGGATAAGACAGGTAACATTTTTTTATAGATATAAACAACTATTTAGAAGATATCTTTGTTACAAGGAGAGAGGTCCTGCTTGGTCCTTCCAGCTACCTGGCTAGCTAAAATGTGAAATAACCACACAAAAATTGTATCAATTAAATCATTGCCTGGCCCATTATCTCTAGCCTCTTATTGGCTAACTCTTACGTATTAGTTTAACCCATCTCCATTAATCTGTGTATCACCATGTGACAGTGACTTACTGGGAAAGATTCAGCATGACTGTTCTGGTGGCTCCATGGCAGTTCTCTGACTCTGCTTTCTTCCTCCCAGAATTCAGTTCTGTTTTCTCCACCTACCTAAGTTCCACCCTATCAACTTGGCCAAGGCAGTTTCTTTATTCATTAACCAATGAAAACAACACAGACACAAAAGGAACTCCTACACCATGTCTTTATGCATATCAATAAGCAAAATAATAGTAGTACCTTCCTCCTAGAGCTCCACAAGCCATAGCTTCTTACTAGGTTTGTAATAGCAGGCTTATTCATTATTGTCCAAGTGTACCAGGTATGGGTGTAAAGGTGATTTGACTCTAGGTTTGTCCCCTACAGTCTTTGCATTTGAACACTTAAACATTTTAGGAGGTTTTGATTTGCTGGAGAAAGTATGTCGCTGAAGCTAGGTTTTCAGAGTTAAAATATTTGAAGTTGTTACAGTTCACCCTCTGTACTTTGTGCTTGCAGTTAAAATGGGATATAGAGGGAAATAAAAGAAGGTAACAGAGAAGGAAAGCATGGTACATTGCATGTAAATACAGCTGCAAAGGGGAGCTCAAGTAGAAGCCACCAAAGGAACAACATGCCATACCAGTAAACCACAGCCTTTTGGTAATATACAGATCAATAGAAATGGGTTAGTTTAATTCTTAGAATAAGCCAGTAAAAAGCCTAAGACATTGATCAAAAAATTATAACTGGTAATAAACCTCAGAGTGGTTATTTCCTAAGTGGCTTCGGGAACAAGGAGACAGAGAAAAACCAATCCAGTGATATCAGCAGGACAGAGAGTACTTCTAGCTGCATCTGATGCCCAAACATTTGGGCTAACCCACGTGGCCTGCCCACTTCGGGTCCAGTGCTGCGAGCGTGCTGGCATATCAGTGCTCCCTCCCTGGGTAAACAGAATATCAGGTCTGTAAGGCACACGCAGTCAGGAGAGTATGAAGATTCCTACCACCATACATAGAGATATTTCCAGGTCATGGACCAAGCTGCATGGCAGATTCAGCTTTTATTTATTTATTTATTTTTAATTTTTTATTATTATTAAAAATTAACACCTCCTGCCCCACTCCCAATTCCCTCCTCCTCCCCCACCCCCTCCATTTCCAGTCCAAAGAGCAGTCA
>LOEQ01001452.1:192356-209692 GCA_001685075.1 Bramus lutescens
TGGCTCCCTGACTTCCCTCTTTGAATTGGATTAGGCTGCTAAGTGCTGCTAAAAAAAAGTTTTGGAACTTTTCCTATTAATTACTCTCTGTTTCCCAGATATGCCATTTCAAATAAATGCCAATAACATTAATGTAATACCCTCTCAATTTACCAAATACTTATAGAAAAAAAAACATGTAAAGTTAGATTTCCTAAAATGTAATGCCTTTAAATACTTAAATGATTTTCCCTGAAGCCTGCAATACCATTTTGTAAAATGGTGTTTCTATCAAATTTGTCAGCTATTAGAGTTTAGGACTTCTTAGTTTATTAGTAATACAAATGTTGTGACTGAATTAGAGAAGCTTCCCTAATCACGGAAAGGTCTTTGAAAGCTCCAAAGTAATTATATCTTGCAATTATCAGAAAGTAAAGTTCTCCAATCATTTCCATCGTCAAGCATCTACTGGTTCTCACCCTGCAGCTATGTGTGGATAAGATTAGCTTCTAATTATAGGAATGAAAAATAATTAAGGTGAAATAAAATTTTCCTTTTACGTTGCATATGTTAGTTGAAATGCAGAAGTTTTCTGCCTTTATGTAATGTTTCAGAAGTCTTGAAGACCAAATTGTTATTGTACCTTAAGAACCCATGGTAGAGAAGGTGAACATCTTTCTTTTATTTATCTTGCAAAAAAGTAAATATGCAGGATACTTATACTGTAATGAGTGGTTTAGTTTTATTATGTTAAATGGTTTATTGATTTGATTGAATTAAGAAGATGCATAGGCTGGCAAACAAATAAACACTAGTTTTAATGAAGAGGTATTTATATTTTTAAAGCTGACTTATATAATACTTTTGTTTTAACTTTTTTATTTACAAATTTTAATATCAGGAAAGCAATAAAATAAAAAATTGTTTGCCAGAATGCCTTCAGTTTAATGCAAGCTATACTAAGAAAATTAATATTAGAGTGCTTAAAAGTGTAAGTGTATTTTGAAAGCACCATCCCACCCACAAAACCTTTGACTTGCAGCCTATCCTACCTGAAAGATATGCTAGGGCAATGATGGCACAGGCAGACAATATTGATTTAACTTAAGGCTCAATCCATGAAATGGAAATCATACCTGACTGTGCTTGAGTGATCAAGAACCAGAGACTAGATAGCCTAGAGTCTAGTGTAAAATGAAAAACAATTAGTTTTTTTTTTAAAAATTACCATAAAATGACTCCTAATAAGTCTGCTAAACTCAGATCGGTGACTTAGCTTGTCATCATGAGAGAACCTTCATTGTGCAGCAAATAGAAACAGATGCAGATAGATCCACAAACAGCCAGGCATTACTTGAAAGAGAATCCTTTGAACACACAGCTCTAAATGGGATCTCTCCATTAATTTCTACCAATGAGAACTTAGGAAATACCATGGAAGAGGAAAAAGAAACAATATAAGAGCTCTACAGGATGAAATATACCAAAAGAACAAGTCCCAGTGAATCAATTAATCCAGGATCATATAAACTCACAGAATGAAGCAGCAAGCACCGAGCCTATGTGGATCTCTACCAGACCCTCGGCACATATTATAGACTTCAGTTGAGTGGTTTTATGGGATTTCTAAGTACGTAAATGGGTAGGTCTCTGACCTTGTGCCTGTCCTTGGAGATGTTTTCCTTCTGTTGGTTTGTCTCCTGGTGCTTTGAGTCACTTTGCAATCTGAGACATAGCTGTCTAGAAACAAGTGTCTGGCTTTTCATGACCTACAGAGTAGCAAATTCCAAAGAAGGGAAAACAAACACAATAAACATCACCAACAAGGAAAACTAAAATAACAGGAACTAGCAATCACTGGTCATTAATATCTTTTAATGTAAATGGACTCAACTGACCTATAAGAAGACACATGCTAACAGACTGGATATGAAAACAAAATCCATCCTTCTGCTACATGCAAGAAATACGTCTCAATTTCAGAGACAGAAATCAACTCAGAGCAAAGGGTTGGGGAAAAGTTTTTCAATCAAATGGACATAAGAAAAAAGCTGATGAAGCTCTGCTATAATCAAACAAAATAGATTTCAAACTAAAATCAATCAAAAGAGACAAATAAGGACATTTCATAATAGTTAGAAGAAAAATCCAACAAGAGAAAAATCTTAATACTGAACATATATGCCCCAAATACAAGGGCATACTTATATGTAAAAGAAACACTACTAATGCTTAAATCACACATTAAAACCCACTTCTCCTGAAACTGAGAAGTTTCTGTAAAGCAAAGGACACAGTCAATAAGACAAAAAGGCATCCTATTGAAAGGGAAAATATCTTCTCTAACACCACATCAGACAAATGTCTGATCTCCAAAATATAAAAAGAAATCAAGAAATTAGACATCAAAATTCTAAATAACCCAATTAAAATTTAGGGTGCAAAACTAAATAGAAAATTCTCACAAAAAGAATCTTAAATAGCCAAAAGATAGTTAAGGAAATGTTCAACAACCTTAGCCATTAGGGAAATGCAAATAAAAACTACTCTGATATATCACGTTACACCTGAGAGAATGGCCAAGATCAAAAATACCAATGACAGCTTATGCTGAAGAGGATGTGGAGTAAGGGGAACTCTCATCCATTGCTGGTAGGAATCAAAACTTGTACAAAAACTTTGGAAATCAGTATTGTGGTTTCTAAGAAAATTGGGAATCAGCTTACCACAGAATCCAGCAATACCACTCTTGGGCATATACCCCAAAGATGCTCATTATTTGTAATAGCTAGAACCTGGAAACAACCTAGATGCCCTTCAGCTGAAGAATCGATAAAGAAAATGTGGCACATTTACACATTAGAGTACTGCTCATCTGTAAAAACATGGACATCTTAAATTTTGTATGCAAATGGATGGACTTAGAAAACACTATCCTGATTGAGGAAATTCAGACTCAAAAAGAAGAGCATGGTGTGTGCTCACTCATAAGTGCATACTAGCTATAAACAAAGAATATTGAACCTATAGTTCATGATCCTAGAGAAACTAAATAATAAGGTGAGGTGAGCCCCAAGCTGGGAAAACATGTAGATCCAACTGGAAAGTCAAAACAGACAAGTGCCTGACAAAACTGAGAGCACAGGGGTCAGGGAAGAAGAGAGAATAAAAAGAGAAAATGAAGGGGGAAGGGGGGTGAATAGAACTTGAGAGATTGGGATAGTAGAGAAGGAAGAAGGACAGATATGAGAGTAAGGGAAGAGAGATCTTGATTGAGGGAGCCATTGTAGGATTAGCAAGAAACCTAGCTCTAGAGAAATTCCCAGGAATCCACAAGGATGACCCCAGCTAAGACCCTACACAATAAAGAAGATGGGTTCAATCTTGACTTGCCCTGTTGTCAGACTGATGAATATCTTAAATATCACTGTAGAACCTTCATCCAGCAACTGGTGGAAAAAGAGGCAGAGATCTGCATCAGAGCTGACTGGGTTCCCAAAATCCTGTTGAAGAGTGGGAGGAATAAGAATATGAGCAAAGAGGTCAAGACCGTGATGGGTTCACCCACTGAAAGAGTCTATCTGAGCTAATGGGAGCTCACCAACTCCAGCAGGACTGGGAAGGAACAAACATAGAACTAAACTAGTCCCTCTGATTGTGGTTGATAGTTGGGGCAGACTGAGGGGACACTTGTTTTTACTATAAGATAACTTTTAAGCCTAAAATGGAGGCAGGCCAGTTGTTGAAGAGAATTCCACAGACAGAAACAGAGGAATGGGTGTTTTCTTAGTTTTATGCTGCTTTGTTGATACCACACAAGATTGTAGAGCCTGTTCATTTAGAAATATCATAGTATTTTTCTAGATTTCAAAGTTTACATATAATTTATTTTCAGCTACTCCCTTATTTTTTGTCAATTAAATTTCCAAATAAAAATTGCACTAGCCTCTATTTATTTCCTGCTGTACTCCTGTGTGTGACAAAATTTTCTTGGAGAGATACCAAACACACACACACACAACACACGCACACATACACAAATACACACACTCCAACTTAGTATTGTAGAAAGGGAACCTACACAGATGAAAGTAACAGTTGCACCAATGTCCAAGTTGGTGAACCAATGAATTGTGTTTTCTTTGTCTTGTTTTCTTTTATTTTTTATTTTTTTATTTTTAGAGAAGGGGTTTCTCTGAAGCTTTGGACCTGTCCTGGAATGTGCTCTTGTAGACCTGATTGGCCTCGAACTCGCAGAGATTTGCCTGACTCTGCCTCCCCAATGCTGGGATTAAAGGCATGTGTCACCACAGACCTGTGAGAACCAGTGAGTGTAAGTGGGCTTTCTAACAGGAATATGAGTGAGGGGTTACTTACAAGATCAGGGATAACTCACAAAAGCAGCGGCATCATGGGAAAATCCACTCCAACATGGGTGACAATTCATGAAAGCGCTATCCCTTTCTTTCTCTGAACAGATTTGAGAAAGAATGACAACCCAGAGTATCTTCTCTGCTGATTGACTGGCCAGATTATCTGGCCCAGCTGTTGTTTACTCCTTTTATATGATACAAAGGGCCCTAGAAATATCTCCAATTATCTGTTCTTCTAGACCTGTTACCTTTCCTTTCTTGCTCAAGTCTCAATACCCTTTTTCTCCTACCTGAAAAAAAAAGTATTTCAACAGTCATATTACAACACCAGAATTATTAAGTTTATATTATTTCTCTGGTTTCATTTCAAAATAAGTTTTCATGAATAACTGTTTTGTCAATAGCATCAGCTGTGTTCAGTTCGGTGTAAAGTCATACATGGAAGATAAGAGGGACCTGAGAGGAGGTTGTAGAGTCAGGCAGAGATACTGAAAGGAAAACTGGAGCATTTTTTCCTTCTTGAGATCCTGGAACAATCTGAATGCCTGGGCTTCTACCTGTGTACTTATGGCCTGTCTTGCCAGGTTTTTCCTCCCTGATATCTTCCTAATGCTTGTTCCACTTCCAATCAACTACTACCTGGCACAAATCCCACTTGAATTCCTCATCTTCCTTTGTATTTTGAATGTACAACCCTCACACAGTAGAGCTTTCCTCCCCATCTGAAGCTTCACATTCTGAGCTTTCAGATTACCATATTCAACTGCAACCAGGAAATATTCTGTGAAAAATCAAGAAACAAACAATTCAATATCGTGTCTCCTAAAATTTGAAGATATTTAGTAGCTGTCTTCATTAGCAAATCGACTACTGCATACTGATAGTACAAAGCTCAAATAACTCCAATTTGATAAGCACAAGAATTTTGACTCTGTCAGCTTGAATGTACGAAGGAAAGGCTCAAAATACTCTTTAAGTGAAAATTATTGAAGTAAATAAAGGAGGGAAAGTACATGTTTAAGTTGTTAAGAATTAACATAATAACAAGTTTCTTGACTATAAAGAGTGGAATAAAAAGAAATACTAACACTCAGACTACAAAAGGTACAGCCACAGTACACAATTAGTACACACTTAAGATGGAATGACAATGTTTTGCATAGAAAATTGTGTAAAAACAACCTTAGCAAGGTATATTAGTTGTCTCGTTACTGCAAGAAAATGCCATGCAAAGACTTTTAATTCCAAAGATCGAAGGAGAAACACCACTGACCCAAATGATCAATGGCCAAATTAATTCAAGCAGATAATTAATTAATGCAAGTTTTTATACATGCACACAGGCTGCCTCTTCCTAAGGTGGAGTTCAACAGGTGAGCATCAGATCTAAGACAAGGCTTTTTATAGCTCAGGAAAAGGGTGTTTAGAAATAGAGGAAAATAGGTGGAGTTACAGGAACAGAACACAGCAGGTTATCAAAACAAGGTAATCAAAACAAATATTCATAGGTGGTCATATAACTTTTTGAAACAATGGTACAGTTTTAAGATGGCTATAAACAACTTTTTGAAACAAAGGCATGATTTGTGTTTTGTGCAATGGAAAGTACAGAACCATTTGTAGTTAAGATTGTAGGTAAGGCATAGCCTAATATATGAAACAGAGAGTTAATTATAAACAGGAATGAAACTAGATTGTCTTTACTGTAAAATAGCCTTTAGGTCAAAGATGGATGCAGGTTAGTTGTTCCTCCCCTCATCCCTTCTTTTCTTATGTGTCCCTGTCAAATACTTGGTAGGGTCTTAAAATTCTTTATTTGTAAGAAACCAAAAATTTTAAAGCATCAAGAGTTTCATTATTAATTTATAAATAATTACTGCTTTGTAAGAATAGATAGAACAAATATTTTGAGGCTATATGATCTTGGTATGACAGTTAGTACTATAGGTAGTCATTTCTCTCCCTTTGTTAGGGACTTTCTTTGCACCTAATATGCTCCCCATCTTCTCCCCACCCCTCTCATCATACATTTCTCAGAGAGAATGAAGCCTCCCATGGAAAGTCAGCAAAGTCTCCTGCCTCAAGAGATGCTATTTAACTTTAGCTCTCTGTTTTAGTTTTTCAGTTACCAGTGGAATATAGAGTATGTAAGTCATCAGTTTTTGTCCCATTGTAGGAATGAATTTTCTAAGTGTGATTACCAATAGATGACCCTGTTTTCTCACTTGTATTTTGTGTACAGAATGTGATCATGTGTTAGGTTGTTAGGTTGCCTAAACGCATTATGAAATAATGATAAAAAAAACTGTTCTCACATACTTATGGAGCTCAAAGGCTCAAGCTGAGTTATCAGAAGTTATGATTCCCTTCCAAATGGTCTCAGAAATGCTGGTTCCTATCTTCTGAGTTTCAGGTTCCCTTTAAATCCTTACTCCAGACTTCAGTCTCTCCCTATCTTCATATGACCACATGTGTGTGTGTAGTGCCTTTTTCTGTTTTTCTTAAATAGACATTAATCTTTTTATTTAGGGCACACCTTAAATCTGTCATGATCTTAGCTTGTGATCTTTTATTTAATAATATCTTTAAGGAGCTATTTTCCCATATAATATACTTCATAAGTCCAGGTTTTGGACTTGGACAACCTCTTTAAAATATATTGCTGCATTATGAAAATGTGTGTGTTCTCAATACAAATATGTGAGTATGTTCTCTGTGTAGATTTTCTTAGTGGGATGCTGCATGCTCTGAAAACCCTATCAGTTTGCATAGGTAAAAGAACTGTATTATTGCTTCTAGAAAAACACATTTGAGCTCCTTCGTCTTCTTTTGCAATTGCAGCTGAATCATCTCAGATGTATTCTTCTGAATACTGAAGCTTCTCATTATGTATTCCTTGCAAAAGAACCTGTGAACATTTTGCTTCCTTAAATTAAGAAACTGAGATTTTGAGTGCAATAAATAGCTTCAATATGAAGGCGTTTTGTCTTGAAGTTACAAATTTTCATCCCTTAAATCTCTATCCCAAAATGTAATGGAGAAGACAAACAATAGTTTCCCAGATTTTTTCCCTTCATAGCTCCTCAATCTTCTGTCAACAATTGTGCTTGTTTTATGAAACAACGTTCTTGCATTTTATTAAAGCAATTGGGAACCTTTTGAAAGAAAAGACAAATTACTATATAACCATTTTTATACCTTAAGTTTTATATAGAAATCATATGAAAGACCAGAAAAATGCTCTCCAAACCAACTCATTTGAGTTGGTATTTTCTCAAGTGGAATTGTTCTTTGAATATAGAATTCAAATTTTCCTAAAATCATTTCACATATCTTTCGATTTTTTCAGTCATGCTTTAAATGCATTGATAATTGAATTGTTTTTGAAATGCATGTAACTAAAAAATACAACATTTTTACTTTTTCCTTTGTGAAATTATCTTTATTTCCACTACAGAATAACAATAACTGAAAAGTACAAAGGTAACAGTATTCAAAAGCTTTAAAATATGGGATTTGAGATTTTTACATATTGTGTTCTGCTTTTTTTATTGATTTGAAGTACAGCAATTTATAGTAATAAAAGATGAAAAATCATTTTAAAAAGTATACAAAATTTATATTTCCACTATTTTTGCTGTTTGGATTACTATTTTGCCCCTGAACTATAGGACTGTGACAGGTAGTAGGGAAAAAATGAATCTCCTACTATGTGGTGACCATAATAAATTAGTCTTCTGAATAAAGCTAGGAATCAACAAAGCTTTCCCTCTATGGGACATCTCTTTGTTTATTGCAAATATATGAAAGTAAAAAGAATTGCCTGTTCTTATTAACAATTCAATAGAGCGAGAATTCAAAAATGTCTGCATATGTGTGTACTTGCATAACCAACTTGCATGCTCACAGTGTCTTAAAGTATGCTTACAACTCAGGTTTATAATCAGTAAGTAGATTCTATAATAAATGAGATTAAGGAGCCATAAAATATATTTTAAAACTTATTTACTGTTTGAGTAATCCATTCTTGGCTCAACATTTTTATCTCAAGGAGGTAGATATTTCCTTGAGCTAAACAAAAAATGAGCTTGAAATCATGGCTTCTCGATTATTTTATCTTAGACAAACAAAAACGCTAATAGATTAATTTAAAATGCTATGGAAGACACAATTACATTGAAATATATTTTACATTGAAATATGATTTATTGCTTTCTGTTGTGTTTTTTTCTGCATCGCCAAATGCAGGAAAAGAACTTTAGCTGATTATTTTTATTTTTTGCAACATTTTATTTATATTATATACCCAAAGGCCAATTATAACAATCTAGTAATCTTTGCTCTTGTAATGAAAAACTTTTTTAAAATTCTAGTAAGAACTTATATGATCAACTATTAACTTATAAGTTATGTAGAATGTAATGAAATGGCCAAGAATAAAATAATTACTACTGGGTTGAGTTGAAACTGAAGGAAAAGTCCTTGAAGGGATCTATTTTAACATACTTCAACCCTGTCACATTTTGCTTAATAATATCAGTGGGAGAGCTGAATATTACCTCCAGAGATTTTCAAAATTAATCCAAAACTCTTAACTTTATGAGTATGCATTAAAAATACTTACATTAATATTTAATGTGAATCTTGAACTGAGGACTTTAAATATTTGGCAGTCACCACCTGCAAATATTACTGATAGTTCTTATATACCCAATATTTTACAGTTTTCAACATATACTGTAACTGTTTGTGTCTCACTTTCTGACATCAGGTTCTTCTATGTTAAAGATAAAATTTAAAACAAATGAAGAAAATATCCTTTGTGTGCTTATTTTAGAGTGCATATTTACTTGTCTTTCAATAATTTGCCAGTTATTACTTAAGAAAAATTTAAATGAAGGGCAGAGATGTAAAATAAATAATGTTTCTGATTTGAAAAAATTGGAAATATAGTATGAATGAGGTACTTATCAGTTGTAGAATAAAATGTTATTATTTATATTAGAGAATAGAGTTCAAACAAAATAAATATCAATAAAATATTGATGAGGATAATATTTTTTCAGACATAAAATAAATACTAGTTATAACACATACTTAGTGATTATGTATAATACTCATATCCTTACAACTTATATAATATTCTAATGACAAAATATAAGAGATCCTTAGATAATTTCATATAAAATGAATTTTGGAATCAATGCCTTAACAGGAAATATTTAATGCATGGTAAAGTGAATCCTTCCCAGTTCTTCTTAATTTTAATATGATGGGTGTACTAATTGCATACCTTAAGTATTCTGGATATGTTCTTTTTGTTGATTGATCTATTAGGACTTTTCTATTCTTAAACTCAATAAACACCAGTTGAATATTATGTATAAGTCATTAATATTGGAAGTAGAAATATACACAATTTTACAAAAGAATTGAACATAAAAAACTATGCTACAATAATCTTTCCTACAATAGTTACTTTTTTATCTACAGTTTCTTTCCTCTTCATTGTCATATCATTAAGGAGCTGAAACATGTGTTCTGATCTTAGCAAATTTTCCTAACCTGAGACATTGAAGGAACCTGTCTCATACCTGTGATCTTAGAAACCTAATCCTAATTTTATGTGGCAGAGTGTTCCCCATCACCTGTGCTCCCTTGGAGCTCAATTTATTTTGGTTAATTTTTAACAAAAAATGGAACCCTTGTTTTTACACATGCCACCTGAGCCACACGCAATCTTTTTTTTTTTTTTAAAGACATGGTCTCCCTCTAGTTTTTGGTGCCTGTACTGGAAGTAGCTCTTGTAGTCCACGCTCACCTCAAACTCACCTAGATCTGCCTGCCTCTGCCTCCCGAGTGCTGGGATTAAAGGCGTGTTCCACCACCGCACACACTCAATCTTTAGTTTTTCCTTTTGTCAAAATTCTCACAGAGGATAAAGAAAAAGATCAATCTTAATGGCTTATAAAAAATAAAGGTACATGCTACTAAAATATGGACTATTAATGTAGTTGGGGTCCTTATGGCTAATCTTTCAAGACACCTTTTATAGCAAAGTTGTGATGCCTAAAGCTTTCATATAGTATAGGAGCAATAAACTGTAGTTTGAAAATGGTAGCCTTTTAGACCATAGAGTGCCTAGGAGTTTGGTGAAATAATTTCTTCTTAAAGTGTTCAGGTTGCCTATTTCTGCATTTGTGTTCATAGAAATAGTTAGTGTCCTTAGTTTTAATCATCATTTTTCCAGTGATTTCTCAGTTGCTATTGAGAATATTTCCATTGTATTCAATAATGGTATAGATGGGCATATTGGTCCATATCTCTTCAAAGACACTAAAATTTAGATTCAGGATCACAAAGGCTTGCTGTAGTATAGCTGTTGCAGTGTTACCATGAGACTGCAAATCACCAGGGTAGACTGTCCTATATCATTCTAAAGGTTTCCTTCTGATCTCTCTATCTCTCTCCCTCCATTTATCTCTCTGCTTCTCTTCCAATTCCTTATTATTTTCCTTTATCTGAGCTGAATTTGGGAAAATCAGCAAATATTCAAAATCATTCATCAATGGGTTTCTACCCTTATTATCATGTATTACTGTTTATATATTGAAAACATATTGTACACTAGTAGCTGCAAAATTTGAGTAATTCTCGCATTAGAACAAACCTTAGAAGAACTAAATAGAAGCAGGGAACAAAATTTTGTACTGCCAAGAATCTTGTTGGGCAAAGAGGAAGGACTGCTAAAATTCATAGAAGGAAAAATAAAGAATCACTTTCTAGCTAGACATTACCTGGAAATAGTTATTGCTAAAGCCATTACAGAAGATGAAAGACACAAGACACCTGTTTAGATTAAGAGGGAGCATCTGGAAAGAAATAGTATACAAGCTAAAGGAAAGGGAAGTGTCACTGATACCTAATCATGATGGGGTCAGCATGTCACTTTTGTCATATTCAGTTTATGGAAATGAGCCATCAGATCAACAACACACAATGAGTGATTTAAAAAAGACATAAATGTGAGAGGTCAGGGTCACTGGGAGTCACTGGAGAAGCTGCTAGACAATGTTAATGTTACCATTACTTATTTCACAATAGAAATAATGTTATTACAGAAGTGATTTTAGATGATATTTAGAGCTGAAGGATACTCAAAAGATGAGTAAATGAATAGATACATACAATAAAGACTTAGAGATCACATGAGGGATAGTGGTATCTAGGAACCAGATATTTGAATTGGAAACCATTGAAAGCATTCTTGATACCAGATTATCTCTAGCCAGAGTCCATTGGAGAATTTGAATTATAACACTGAAAATATGTATTTTATACACTGAAAAAAATGGACTCCATTTTATATAAACTGAGTGCTAAGAGGCAAATGTAAAAATGATGTCAGTTTAGGATAGTAAGTGCATGAACTCCTGCCAGACCTACTTGCTTTGGTTGTCAGTAATGGTCATGAAAAGGAAAAGCTGGTGGATTCAAATACACGTACTGTTCAGATTGAGTTTTCTTGATGAATATTTGGTACAGGAACATAAAGGGAAACAAAAGAAACCAGTACTGCCCATGCCTTTGGTTACAAAGCACAGATGGAATTGATAGGCTATTTGGTAAGCCTAGGAAGAGAGGGAGGAAAAGAGATACACTCTAAGCCCTTTACTTTTCAGTGATGTTCAGTTTGATAAATTGTAGGGCATTGATTCTATCTAGGAAACTGGCTGGAGGGCTTATGGTTAGTGGAATTCATCTGAGGTACAGATGACCACACAGAAATTGTCACAAAATATGGCTTAATTATAGCAACATGGGAGAATCTTTATAGAAATGTCCACCAGGGAGGCTGTAGGGTCTGTTGGCAGCTATCCTTGAAAATCCGCACACTTATGTTACCAAACTGGGAAATAGATTCTTTCCAAATATCCTCTTGCAACTTTCAATGGCTTCAACACTGGCTTGGTATTCTCTTTTAAGTAAATAAATGATTAGTTCAAGTTGTCTCAAAACCCAAATAGGACATCTATATAAATAAATAAAATAATTTTCCTATTCATTTGTGACAATGTTGTTTGCCCCTTTGATGTCTAAGTTGGAAGTTTATAAAGTTCAAGCTCTCAAAACATGCTTATTTAACTTTAATTTAGAGGAGCACTTTCAGTTTATGAATACTAAGTGGTGGTTGGTCTTATAATGTATCTTTTAAAAGTAAAACTATTATAGGATGAGCGGGCCTGCTTTTGGTCCCAGTCACCCAGCTAGGTTATATCCAAAATAATCATACAGAAACTGTATTAATTAAATTACTGCTTGGCCCATTAGCTCTAACCTCTTATTAGCTAACTCTCACATCTTTATTTAAGCCATTTCTAATAATCTGTGTTCACCACTAGTCTGTGGCTTACTGGGAAAGATTCAGCATGTCTCACCTGGAGGCTCCATGGCGGCAGCTCTCTCTCACCCTGCTTTCTTCCTCCCAGAATTCAGTTCTGTCTTCTCCACCTACCTAAGTTCTACCCTATCAAAAGGCCAAGGCAGTTTCTTTATTCAAGCAATAAAAGCAACACATAGACAGAAGGACATTCTATACCATAAAACACACACCTTAAATAAATGAGCACAGAGTTTTTACAAATATAATTTTAATAACAATAGAAATGAGAAACTACTAATTTGAGATGATATATAATAATATATAAAATTAAATTAAAACTGATAGCACAGGGTTAGAATCTCAGATACTAGAGAGGTTAAGACAGAAGATCATGAGTTCAAGGCCATCATGAGCTTCATAGTTTGTCCAAAGCTACCCTGGGAAGTTTAGATCAAGTCTGTGTCCTAATTTTTTTTAAAAGGGGACAGGAACTGGAAGTGTAGTTCATTGATAAGACAAAGGCTTAACCTTATAACCATAAAATGAATAATTTTATACAATAGTAGTAGAAAAATAGAGCATATTTCATATAGTGAATCATTCTATTCAGACCTAAATAGCACTGAGATTACTAATTTTGTTTTAATGAATGAATAATTACTTAAGTAGTTACTCAGTGTATCATGAAAGTTAGAGTCAACTCAGTCCCAAAATGTAACAACAGTAAAACCAGCACACAGTTGTTCTGTTAGATGTCTGTGTTCACATGGAGGATGTGATGTGGCATGTCCCACAGTTAGTATCAATTGTCAAATGAAGAGAATGAAAAGCAATCTTAACAAATTTCCATTACTTCAGGAGAAAAACAGAAGATTCATTTTCTACAATCAAAGATAATGGAACCAGATGATCAGGGTGTCAACAGCTTTAGTTTCTGGATGGACTCTCTAGCTCGCTGACTCCTGTCTCTGGTTGTGTCCTGCTATGACCTTTACTCTTGCACAGGGTGGGAACAATATGTTTATTGTTTTGTTCTTCCTGTTTTTCTTTGGATATGGACATAGGCCTGGCTTTGCATCAAATATCTGTGTCTCCTCAAACTTTACATGTTGAAATCGAATCACCAGTCTCATGGTATGATGAACAAGGGCTTCGGAAGGTATTAGGTTATAAGGGCAGAGACCTCATGAGTGAGATTAACACCCTTGTTAAAAGATGCTTAGGAGTCCTGCCTTGCCTATTACTGACAAGTGATGGTAGTCAGGAAACATTATCTACAAAAGAGAAAACATTCTTTTAACAGGTGCTTGATTTTATGTTGTGTCTATTTGGATTTTTCGTATTCTGAAATGATGATAAATATATTTATGTTACTTCCAAGTTACCCAGTCTATGCCATTTGTTATAGCAGTGCAAAGAGACTAAGGTAGAACACACATGTGTGTGTGGTCACATCTCAAATAAAAAGGGTCAAAGATGCTATTTCTCAGTACAGTCACCTTACCCACACCATGGCATATTTACAGAAAATAAACTTTGGAAGTTACTATTTGGGGTTGTACAGGCTAAAAACTAATGTTATAGAATAGAAACGATAAAGAAAAGTGTCTGAAGTTAATAGAGACCCAAAAACAAAAAAACAGAGAAGCAAAAAGTCTGAAACCCAATATTCATGTCCTACAGCAAAGGGAACTGGGCCCTGGGGTGTTTGTCAGATATGAACTTGCAGGGGTAGCTTCATAAGTAGACATCTGTGTAAGGAGAGAGAGAATCTTGAAATGGGTATAATAAGCAACACACTCAGCAACAATAAAAAGAGTTGAGAAAGCTATCAAACTTTCTCAGTATATTTATATGAATTGACAGCATTCTACTACAGTCTGATTTTCTTGGTCTTCTAGCAGTGATACTTTGATTGTTTTAGCCCCAACCCAGGCATTTTAGAAAGTATCATGTCAATATCTAACCACTAAGTAGATTTTTTTCTGTTATCACTCCTCATAGGAAACCAGGGAGAAATGGTTAGGGCTGGAACATCAGAAGGGAAGAGAGTTAGTAGAACTGCTGCCATCAATAGGCATTCAGAAGTCTGAATTCTCCTCAGCCCTTACGAATGGCTATTTGATATATCCTTAGGGACTCATACTCTATGATTGCCTACTTCTCTCATTTATTTCCTCCAGCATCAATTAGTTTTGATAAAGCATAAAAAAGTGAATGTCACATTTAGTATGTTTCTGGATGACTGCATTGATTTTTTTTTGCTTGTGGATAAATTCAATTACATACAGCATTCAGAAATTCCTGTAATTGTAATTTCATTGGATCTCCTCACTCAATAACTTCCCAATTTCCTAATCTCCTGTAAGGTTGAAGGTGGCAGAATGTAGAGCAATTTTTTAAAGCAGTACATGAGTAAAATTCAATATCTAATAATAGGCAGAGCAAATGCCATTATGCACACAGCATTCGGCCTTTAAAATTCATATTAATTGCAAAGTACCATCTGTTCAACTTCCATGGCTCTGTCGCGTCTTAAACCCTGGTCACATCATTTAGGAAATAAAAGCTTCAAGTATGCCCAGTTGAATACTTTGGAATTTGACAACTACAAATTTAAGTGAACTAATTATGATTTTTATAAGTTAATTTTAAATTATCAAATGTCAAACTATTGTGATGATATATAATTTAGAATGCCTCAGATATCATATACACACTCAAAGTTGAGTAAAGAAGGTATTTTCCTTGATATAATGGTTGGGAGGGAGGGGAGCAAGAGGAGAACTGGTGAGGGAGAAGGAGGGCTAAAGAACAGAGTGGGGGAAATATGGGGAGGGAGAGAGAGATAGGAACAGAGACAGAGAGACAGACGGAAAAAGAAAGAGACAAACAAACACAGAGAAAAACATAAAGAAACAGATAAAGGTTATCAAGAATAATGATAAGCATACACAACCATACTATATAACAACCTATAAATGCACGACTCATTATACCTTATTAGCCGTGGTACATTGCCATACTGATGATCTATTCTTAGTTGCCATTCCATACCTGTGTCAATAGTAATATACGTTGGAATATATTAAGAAAAAAAACTTTCAGCTTGTTACTGTGTGGGAGAAAATAGGCAGGAGAAAAGACATGCTCTTTAGAAAGAGAGACAGATATTTCTAGAGCATGTTACAGCTATCTAAGTAAGGATGGACCTAGGACAAGGTACCAGGATCAGAAGTATGAGCAGGTGATAGACTGCAATTAGAAGGCATTATGTCAACATGTCCTAGAGGATATGCAGACTCTCAAAAGGACTTAGCATAGCCATTCATTCCATTTATAATTGGTTTCCTAATGTAATATTCATTCCCTTGTTAGAATCATTAAAACTATCTTTCTGAGATGGTGTACTAAAAGGTAATAACAGGAGCCCTGGGACTGATAATGAAAGCCCTGGCTTGTGTAAAGTGAGACAAAAGGCGAGGTCTCTAATGAGGGAGTCTTAAAACTGAAACTACAGAATGATGAATTGGTATTTATAAATATACTCAGCAAAATAGTGATGACAGAAATCAATGAATAGCAAAACAAACAAACAACAAAGAAGCAGCAGCCCCATTATGAAGATCTTGGTGTGTATTTGACAAAGATTTTCTTTTCAGATCAGGTATACACCCATTTCTGATGTGAGCCTTTTTATGATTGTTCTATGTGGTAGGAAATAATCACACAGACTGTGTTAATTAAATCACTCCTTGGCCCATTAGCTCTAACTTCTTATTGGCTAACTCTTACATCTTAATTTAACTCATTTCTATTCATCTGTGTACCGCCATGTCGCTGTGACTTAACTAGCTAAAGTTCCCAGCATCTATCTCTGGTGGCTCCATGGCTTCTCTCTGACTCTGCCATCCTTTCTCCCATGCTATAGGCCAAGCCAGTTCTTTATTCATTAACCAATAAAAGCAACACATAGACAGAAGTTCTTTTCACACCAGTGCTATCTTTATCTTGAGGACACATTTTTTTTCTTACTCAAGTTCACATTTCATATCCAAGGTAATACCACTTCAGCATGAAATTCCTATTGTCACAGACTAGCAATATGAAGTAGCATTTAAGGATGTGCTGTGTAAGTGACTTGACATCTCTCTGATGGTCTCTGAATGAATTAGTAGGTCATCACCTAGAGTGACTGAGATTAAAATAGCTGTTGTTATGGAAATGTTTGGGTTGTTTTGTATTTTGTTCCAGTTTGTTCCTAAAAACTAGACTGTTTCATGATGATTTTCTGTCCAGAACAAGGCACTGAGATTCCAGTGTCCTACAGGCTACTCTCCTTAACATTTTGCCTGTGGGATCATTTAATGTCATTATCTATTTTTTTTTTAATTTTTTTTTAAATTTCCACCTCCTCCCCTCCTCCTATTTCCCTCCCAACCCCCCACTTTCCCTCCCCCTCACTCTCCAATCCAGAGATCAGTCCCGGTCCCTTGCCCTGTGGGAAGTACAAGGTCCTCCCCCCTCCATCAAGTTCTAAGAAGGTGACCATCCAACCAGATTAGGCACCCACAAAGCCAGTACAGGCAGTAGAATCAAAA
>LOEQ01001452.1:212632-234158 GCA_001685075.1 Bramus lutescens
TGGTATTTTTGATTTTAGCCATTCTGACAGGAGTAAGATGGTATCTCAGCGTTGTTTTGATTTGCATTTCCCCGATCGCTAGGGAGGTTGAGCATGCCCTTAAGTGTCTTTTGGCCATTCGAACTTCTTCAGTTGAGAAATCTCTGTTCAGAAATTTTAAAAGAACTGTTTGTCTACTGCAGTAAACAGTGACAAATAAACACCCACAAATCTTATCTCATCACAGGAACTATCCAACAAGCATTTGATTGCTGGGCATCCCAATCATAAGAAGCCGTAGAGCTCAACAAAGTCTTCATCTGAATCCTTACTACACTACCAGTGTGCCAGTCCTTCCTCTATTTATATATACAAACCAGAAATGCTAAATAGTTTCAACATCATTCACTTCTCCTTGTTCCTACTGTCAGTTAATTAGTACTCTAACAAGCTTTCAGTTTGGTTCCATCATCATATCCCATGTATTCCTACCATCTTACCAACCAAATATCCTAACTGCTGCTAGTGTTAACTAACCAATTTAGGTAATATTAAAAATCTTCATCTGAATTTTCTGTTTCTATGATTAATTCCAGACGTTTTAGTTTATGTTCACATTCTACACTCATACCTGTTTCCAGAGACATTTCCTCATAAGATTTTTAACTACTCGTGATAAATTCTTCCTCTCTTTCCCTCCCACATTCTTCCCCTCTTCTCCCTTTCTCTCTCCCATATATCTGGATAGAGCAGAATAACTACCCTATAATATATAGTCACTTAGTGTCAATGGTCTGTCTTGTAAATTTGATCCTCCCAAATGTATAGAGCAGTAAAAATCTCCTCCACAGTGATAGAAACAACTCTTCCTATAAAGAGGTTTAGACCTAGGTAAGTAATATTGACAAAAGCAGGTATGTATGGAAGAACTCTTAACAGGTGTGTAATCCATAAAGCTTCCTGGTGCCAAATGAACTCTAGCAAGGGACAGTCTCAGTATGAAAGCAGGGCAGTTCTTAACACAGAGTAGTCATTCATATGTTCCAACTCAAGAAATGACTTCATCAGAACATTGAGAATAGAACATACTTTCAGATTGTCTACTTGTTTGACCAATTATTTTTAGCTTTCTGATTATAAGTGTTGTAATCTACTGGTCTTAAATCTAGCATAATGGCTGGTGGAGACAAGGATGCCAACCTAATCCACACGTCTCTGAGAGATTTTATTTTAAAAGAATAAAAAGGAGAATGTTAGAGTAAGAACCTCAAATTTCTTCTCCAACCTATGTATGTTTACAGGTATATATGCCCACATACAGAAGAGCATATATGACCTAGACATAAAACATATGAACATGCACACACACAGTTATAGCTAATAATAGCATATAGACAAAAATAAGTTGCATGGTCACTGCTCAATGCTTCCAGGGCTCTTGTTCCCTGTACTTCTGATTGCAATCTAGTTCTTTTAGTTAAAGAAATACAGTCAATAGAAAGGAAACAAATATCCCATCATTGCTCTTTCCTCTTGTTTGCAATGTATTTTAGACTTTATTTCTCAAAATAATTTAATTTTCTCAAAGTCTATGTCATTGAAAAACTTAATGATAACAAGAAACTGTTACATATTCCTTTATTGTCTGTTGGTCTGTGTACCTTTCAAATTCTGCTTGAAATTTCTCAAGGATGATAATAGATATTATTATGCATATATTGATGAGTAATGCTGTAATATAAAATAACTTGTGAAAACTCTATTACCTGTTTGCCTCAGCACACAAAACCTATTCTATCTTAACTTTCTTTCTGGACAACTATAATTGCATTATTTAAAAACATGCTAAATCTCTAATAGACACATGACTATATAAAAATATAGCCACATAATATATTTGCAAGCATGTTTTAATCAACATTTATTTAACTATGAATGATAAATGATAATAAATGACTATATATATGGTAGAAAACTATAAAAATAACTTAAATACTTAGTCTTATGTATTACACGTTCTATAACATTGTTCCTGAAGACAGTTTTTAACTTTCAATATCAGTGGTTTGATTTCCAAACTGAAGGCTGACACTGACATTAGCAGCCTGGATTAATGTCAATTGAGTTGGCAGGCTGTAAGTTCTGGGTTTGACAAAAGTTTAGCATATTTCTGCTGACAACTCATTTTGCCTAATCAACATCTTAATAACGCGTGAATAGATTAAGAGCAGTAAGTAGTCTCAGTTTTTTATTGCTGATTGCTGTGATATTTAAAAGATTCAAATCAATAATTAAGATAATTAAGTCATTCAATGTCAACCTTCTAAGCAGACATTTGAATTTTTTTTTTTTTTTTGTAAAAAAAAGACCTGGCATACACTGATGTGACATTTAGGCTATGCTTACAAAGTTTTACTTATACACAAGTAATTGCAAAAAGGATACAAAGGAACATTTACAAATGCACGAAAGTCATAAAAACATGCAGTAGGAGTTATTAGAACTAACCTGTAAAGAGAAAAAAATATGTTGATGTGGCTGCACACAGCTTCAGTGTTGTCGTATCCCCAAAGCATTTTCACTCATATTACATTCTTTAGTATCTTCTATCGTTCAAAGAATTATATATAGTTGATAGGACCCCCAGTGGGCTACTAGGTCCATCTGTTCATCTACCAGTCTTATGGAAAATGTGCAAAATGAGATGTTTGCCTAAGATATAAACCAAAGGAAAAATTTAGTTGGAAAATTTATTTTATTAAAACACTTTTTTATATGAAGTTCCATGGATATTTTTACAAAAGAAATAATGCAACTATCTAATAAATAACAGAACACTATGTGAAATGTTGTTTGGTAGTTTATTTACCTCAAACTAAAATTCAGCCCACCAGTAAAGGCATATGGTATCTAGCCTGAATTAAATGTGAAAGCAGTGGAAAAGATATTAGTATATTTTTATAATGGCTAGTTTATAATGTGAGGAACACTCAGACTGTAGAATTTGGGATATTTATTTGACATGTACACAGTGTGACCATTTAAACAAATGTCTCCTTACAACAGTGGACACCATTGTCATGTCCCTTCTTAGCAATTTGTGTTATATATTATAAATGCACTGGAAATTTAGCACCTATTCCAATGTTGCAGCAGCACTATATTACTAATATAAATAAGTAATATATTAATAATATATTGTTCAATTATATATTAATATAAAATATGTATTAGTAATAAATATCAGTAAAATATATAATATATGTTTTTATATACACACACATATATATGGGGAGAGAAAAAGATAGCCTGAGACTGAGAGAAAAAAAGGAAAGAGAGTGTGAGAGAATAAGTAACAGTAAGAGATAGAGGGAGGAAAAGAGAGGAAAGGAGAGGGAAGGGGAGGTAGAAGGGGAGGTAGAAGGGGANGGAAAGGGAGGGGGGAAGGGGAGGGGGAATGAAATGCTGAGAAAGAGGTCTAGTTAATTATTTGTTATGGTTCTTTTTTATTTTTTACTCTTTGGGTGCCTGCCACCCAGCCTCCAAATAAATACACAGACACTTATCCTTGTTTTTGCATGCCCACTTATGAATGCCTGACCTTAGCTTGGCTTGTTTTCTAGCCAGCTTTTCTAACTTAAATCATCTTGTTTCCTGTTTCTATTTCTCCTTACCTGTGTCTTGCCTCTCAGCTTTTTGGCTTTCTCCTTACTCCTGCCTCACAATGCCTGTCCGTAAGGGATACCTTTAATATTGAAAATTGTACAATAAATAAGATAGTATATAAACAGTGAAAAGAAACTTAAAGTGAATTTGGAAATAAATAAATATTGTGGAGCAGCAAGTGTTCATGAAAGCAACAAAGGAAGAGGCTAAGCACTCCTAATGTCTTACCTCTGAGCAGGCAAAGCTCCATTTCTGGAATAGATATGGCCACTAAAGGAAAGGTAAAGACAAGTCACTAACTGATGTTTTGAGATTCAATGTATGATTTACAAGCGAAAATGGAAAATCTCATTATGGAAAGAACAATTTTAGGCTCAACATAAAGAATAAGGAGCTATCTCCAAGGTCTCATTACCCACCAAGAACTTCCTTTGACTGTAGGCAAAGAAAAGCTTCCACAAACAAAAGAACCAGATTCCAGTTTTTATCTATTTGTCAGTTAACACTTAGGAAAATTTTTACTAAAGGTACATACTGGGCTGCTGAGATGGTTCCACAAGTAAGGGAGGATGATACCAAACCTGAAGACCTGGTTTTTATTATTGGCACCTACTTGATGGAAGGAGAGAACAAAGTCCATTAAGTTGTCCTCTGATTTTCATATGTACACTCCTCTGGCAACTGCATGGTAACACATGCAAACATACAGCAAATAAAAATATTTTTAAAGTTTCATTAATATGTTTATGGTCAGTTATCCTTTAACAAACTCTCAGTAAAACAATAAAGTGAGATAGAATGTACAGCACAATGAAGATCTCACAGAAAGTGAGAATTTCATAAACATAGAATGCTTATACCCTCCATTTAAGCAGACGCTTTGTGATGCATCTGCCTGTGACTGTGTGTCTTATAAGTGTCTGTAATCTGGGAAAGATAGCTGCCAAAGAAGAAAAGAAGCAGCTGCCTTCGAGTTCTATTATCTAAGGAGCTGCCAAACTGGATGTATTTCTTCACTGTGTTACTGGAGGTGATATTCTCAATTATCTGTTAAGAGCCTGGAAGAGCTGGCAGGCTTAGTGGGAAGAAATACATTTTGTGGCCTAGTTAAGAACCAGGTCTTCACTTCACAGAGAATTTTAGAACCTAGTATGATGTGAAAAAGTAATTGTGTGCACAACAGTAACAAAGGAGTTGCACAAAGGGACTCTAAGACTGATTTTTTTTAACTTCTTAGAGTTTGGGTGAACCTCAGAGGAAAAGAAAGGAATGTCAAAATATTTGTGCTTATATGTCCACTGCAGTAGGGAAGTTCACACTCCCTTTCGAAAGAAAATAAGAATTTAATGAACAATCACAGATGAAGTTTTCTTTATATTTCTTTTTCCCTGAAGTATAATTTATATGAAATAAAGAAGAATGAAATCAGATGTTCGGTTTATTAAGGTTTGAAATTACATAAATCTTAGAAATTTGGAATGTTATGCCCAAATCCACAAAGCCCCCAGAAGCCAACAAGGAGACCAAGTCCTGTATGTAAAAGCAAAGAGCCTTCATTTTATGCAAGTTTACAAACTCGGTCTCTCAGTATGTTCAACGAATTGGAATAAACAGAGAGTCCAGGGCTCATTTAGAGTAAGATTTTTATAGTAGTTAAGGTGGGGGTTAGGGATTTCTGAGGTTCAGGACACCTGATTGGCTGACATTTGTCTAGGGGTGTCCTGGTGAGTGTGTGCCAGCAGGTAGTCCTATCTACAATGTTTAGAATGTTAGACATTTACTGTGGATGGTCTGTTTTTCGGTGATGCTTAGGTAATCTTAGTTTATGGTCCTTCCTGTGACCAGGCATTGCTTCAGGGTAAACTACTGAGACTCAGGCCTTCATTTCAATTTATCTGTGGCTGAATTCTACTCTAGGAGGTGATAATGGTGGGAACCAAAGAACTTCCTTTTGGGTGATCTGTTTATATTTAGCTTATCATGGCTGGCTCCTATGTGAACAATAAATTGGACAGAGAACAAAACCACATGACTTCCCACTGTCAGGTTCCTAGATTATGTCCCCACTCTACAGCCACACTAGGCAGGGAATAGCTTTACCTTGAATAAAATTTAGTACTGTTTGGCATATGGGATCCACGCATGTTACTGAGCTTCATCATAATGTTGCCTTAATCTGTGACTTTTCATTTTTTGAGCAGTGTTCTATTTTATAAACATGCTTGACCTTTTTCCCTATTTATTATGGATGAGTGTTAGGGTTCTTTTCAATATTGAAAACATTTTATAAGGAATAGTTATACCTATTCAAAATTGTGCCAGTTTACATTTCAGTCTGATGTATAAATATATGATGGTTATAACTGGTCCATATACTCACAGTGTGGTTTTATACCTTGATCAACTCATTTGTTTGCACCATCTTATAACACTGCATGGATTTTACAGTTTTATTGTTGTAGTTCTGCTTTTGAACTTTTTGTGTTAGTAGATGTAAAAATATTAAAAGTTTAAAGTTTACATTTAAATGGCTTTTGGCATAAGTATACCTTTTTATACCAGAATTGGAAAAAGACAATGAACATCCCTATTTCCACAGTGGAATCAACCTTTAAAGTTATTAAACATTCATGAGTTAACTGTGCGTTGGTCCTGTTGTGTTCCAAAGATTCTGTTTTATCCCTATTCTTCCTGATCTCTGGCTCTTAATATGTCTCCACCTCATCTTTCATACCTCCTGAGTCTCAGTGGTAAGTGTGTGTGATATAGATGTCCTGTTTATGACTGAGCATGCCGAATACCTCTGTTATGCATTTCTGCATTGACTACTGTGCACTTAAATTTGCTTCTTCTGATGAAGACAGAATGCTGATCTAATCCATATACATAGAGATACATATTAGAGAGCAGTTTGATGCTAAGTTATGTAGCAATGTAATAGTCATAACTTCTCTCCTAGGGTCTAGGAGAGCTACAGCCATTGGTTCCTGGTGGAGCTTACAATCCCAGGCATGAATTCCAATCTGCTGAACAGCCTTACATGGTCAGAAAGTTGTTGTTTACTCTAAGAACATTTGTGGTATGATTACACCCATGTGTGAATCTTGTCAATCAGCTAACTACCATAGCTTTAAGGGCTCATAGTTGACTAAGACTCTTGATTACTTTTCTCCTCCAGAACCCTATCTAGCCACCTTCCAGTATTATGAAAGCTGGACAACAGGAGAAAACTCCTTGTTCAGCAGTAGCTTACTTTTCCATGTCACTTTACTTAAGTATACACACTATAGTGTTTTTTAGCAATAATATTTTATAATTAAGTTGTGGTTGGCTAAAAAAGAGTGATAGAAACAGCCTGTCTGGTTTGTGGATCTATGGAACTGCCTTGATCAACAACTCAAAAGAAAATATTCCACATTGAAAACTTTACTTCCTATCAAATGGTTTCAGAGAATACTGTTGTCCCTTATGCAAACTAATTCTAAATAACTCACTCATATCTATTTTAAGTGTTGCAAGGGGAACGTATGTTTGGGTGGACGCATGTAAAACTTACAGAAGAGTAAGTTTTCCTATTTCTTTTCTAATGTCTTCATGTTATTTTTATGTATCTCTTCCTAAACCCCACCTCAGTCTTACACTCTCATCCTCTCCCCACTTAATCCTCCCTTTGTCATTCTGGGCCCCATTCATATCACCCTGTTCTGCCATCCCCTTAAGATCTTTGCAAACAACACTGGTCCCTTTCTAGTTTCCTGGCACCTATAGGAATTCCAAGCAAAACACATGGGCACAAAGTTTGTAGCAAAGTATATAAAGTTCACACTTAGATAATTCTTTAGTTTCATAATTTTTTGTTATTCTTAAAATTTCTTCAAGTTTTTAGTTCTTTATATATTAGTGTTTACTGTACCTGCTTAACATTGCTTTTCTTTTTGTTAGGTGTCTTCCTCTTGTTGGTGTAGGTCTGCTTGTAAGTTCCTGGCCACCCAGCTAGTTTAGACCAGAAATAATCACATAGAAACTGTCTTAATTAAATCACCCTTGCCCCATTAGCTCCAGCTTCTAATTGGCTAACTCTTATATTAATTTAACCCATTTCTATTAATTATTGCCAAAAGGCTGTGGCTTACAGGGTAGAGTTCCCAGCGTCTATCTCAGGTGGCTCCATGGCTTCTCTCTGACTCCACACTTCCATCTCCCAGCATACAGCCTAGCTTTCCCCCCTAGTTCTGTTCTTCCCTGACATAGTCTCAAAACAGTCCTTTATTCATTAACCAATAAATGCAACACAATGACAGAAGGACCTTCTACACTATTTCCCTTTTACTATTTAAAAAAAGGAAGGCTTTAACATAGTAAAATTACATATAATGTAAATATTTATCAAAAAAGAATTACAGGTGTATATATATATATATATATATTATCTTTTATCATACCTAAGGAAACCTTTATTATTATTATCTATTTTTCAACTACATCAAAGACTCCAGAAAGAAATAATATTACCTAAGTAAACAGGAAGTGCATTGTAAGCAACTTCTAAAACTCTAGAATTCTCAGACATTTTGCTGCCTAGATAGTCACTCAAAGTTCTTATGTACCATTGGGGTATTCATCTTCAGCCTACAGGCCCATAGTATCGAGCAGACTTTTTTCACAAGGCAGGAAATTTCAAAAACAGGTCCACCTAAATTTGTAGGTTGTCAGTCACTTTCTTCTGTATCCTACAGAATATTCTGGCAGACTCTTTTATGAAGCAGGAACCCTGAAGGATAGCAGTCATTTCTCTATGGGTCCTATATGTCCAGTTCATCAAGCAGTCCAGGCAAGAGCAGTTTCTTGCTTAAATGGCTAACCAACTCCATAAGGAGTCTCTTCGATGTTCATCATTTTCATGAAGTAGATTGGTGTTGCCAGGAGTAGATGTGTCTAACTGTCATGAAAAGTCCTCAATTCTTAAAACATTTCAAATACCATATTCTGTAGTCTTTAAAAATTTGAACAATCACTATCCATCTGAAATACATTTCTGTACATCTAGAAAATCTAACTGACATGACTACAAATTGGCTATTATAGATGATTAATCTATTAACCTGAATTTCTTAATTATACATTAAATTTTTAAAATGAGCTACTCAAACACAATATCTCAATCAAGAGCAGAGAAGAAATGTGTATGTGTTTGTGTGTATATATATATATATATAGTATAGCAAAATTGACCTTTAATTTGCATCAATAAACCAAGATCCATACCAATGTGAATCTCTATAACATAAATATAAAGAAACATTTACAAATATCATTTGGGAATATGGGTGCAATTCTGTCCAAACTTCTTCCTGCTGTTTATTGGGGGAGGTAATTCTTTGAGGGATGTTCAAGGCAACCTTTCAGCGGGTCTTGTTCCATCAACTTATATTTGTCTGGAAGCAATCCACAGGTTATCATCTTTTGTAGAAACAAAAGAATAACTTCTTTTCCAAAGCAATATATCCTTAGACCCAAATTTGGAAGTCGTGATACCTTTAGAACATATATGCTGGTTTAGCTTAGTAGCCAATACAATGAAATGTCTCTCTGTACTTAGATCCTTCACAGTCAAAAAATTCAAAGAAGACAAAATAATATACAAAATCCAGACTCTCTGTGTGTATTTCATCTTTACATGGCTTGTTTTTACTCTATTACATTTGAATATTTATTTTATTATCTTTACTCTTTTAATTTATGAATATACTGTCTCTTTAATGACTTTACCTTTTTAAAAAATCATTTACTTCATTTCCAATTCTCTATACTCTTTTTATTTTCTCTTCCAAGCTTACGTACATTTATTTGACACTGTGACCCATTTAGATGTCTTTTAAGTCTGAATCTGTCCTACTGCGTATCTGTAATTCTTTACTGTCCAGGAGCATTTTTTAAAATACTAAATGCTTCTTAAAAACTTAATCTGTGTCATCGCTAGGGGAAATACAGTACTTCTTGCTTGCCTTGCCCATTCCAACATGACAGAGCTGTTTGCTGGCTGTTTCTGAGAGCCACACACACCACCCCACTTAAAGGCACACAACCGGTCCATGTTGCCATTAAACAAACTGTAACACGCTTCTCACAAACTTCATCCAAATATTCAGTTGAAAGAGCCAGAGGTCATGCTGACAGCATGGCCCAGAAAGCCTGCATTTCAAAACCATGGCTTTATTCCTGCTACCACTGAGTCAGGAAAACCTCTTTTAAAGGATTTTTTTTTGTCTAAAATTTAGTTTCAAGCTCTCTAAGGGTTTTAAGTGGATTTTAGTTTGCCACGTTAGTGCCAATTTGTTGGAAGAAGGCTGCTTCTTGGCTCCAGCCTGTCCAGTTATCTTACACCAGAAATAATCACACAGACACAGAAATTGTATTAAATCACTGCTTGGCCCATTAGTTCCAGCTTTTTATTGGCTAACTCTTATATTAATTTAATCTATTTCTATTTATCTGTATGTTGCCATGTTGCTTTGGCTTACCAGGTAGAGTTTCCAGTGTCTGTCTCCAGGGACTCCATGGCTTCTCTCTGACTCCATCCTTCTTTCTCCCAGCATACAGCCCAGGTTTCCCCACCAAGTTCTGTTCTTCCCTGCCATAGGCTCAAAGCAGTTCTTTATTCATTAACCAATAAAAGCAACACAGAGGCAGAAGGACCTCCCACACCATCCCCTTATTTCAGATTTTTTGTTTGTTTTTTGAGTATTATCTCTACTTATCCCCTTACTTAATATCATTAAAATTTTCCTTGATTTTTACCTCA
The DNA here is from genome assembly GCA_001685075.1 of Bramus lutescens. Taxonomy (NCBI): domain Eukaryota; kingdom Metazoa; phylum Chordata; class Mammalia; order Rodentia; family Cricetidae; genus Bramus; species Bramus lutescens. Next base: position 223,080 of record LOEQ01001452.1, read on the forward strand.
AAAATGTATAGTTTTGTTTAATTATTTCTAGGACATTTTTCTTTCCTTGGATTATGTTTTACATCTCAGAAAAAAGTATGTATGTATGTATATCAGTAAGATTTTATTTACCATATATTATATCAAATAGCTCAAATATGTTCAAGTACAGAGTGAAGAAGAAAGGATTTATTACACTGGAGTTTATCAATTAGAGTAAACTGAATTCTAAAGGAGACATAATTAAAATTAGATATTTATTTAAATAACAGAAACCATAATTTTAATATGTATTCTTAATGCAATATATTAACCTTAAAATAATTAATGCCATCTATGTCTTGACTATTAAGTTGGGTTCCAATTCACATTGGCAGTGCCTATCCCTCAATAATATATAAGTATTACTGCAAGATACTTAAGTGAGGAGATACTGGCAATAAAATATAGATAATATTATGACCTGATAATTATCAGATTGTTTGGAAATTCTTGAAGAAAAACAGGATGTATATAATAATTGAATTATCTTAATTGAATATGATGTCTGAAAATATTCCAATCATTGGAATTAAATCAGACGCTGGTTACAGTGTTACATTCATTGAAAATATACACAGTTTAAGAGTCTAAATTTAAGATAAATAAATTAGATGTATAAGTTACATTGAAAATATGCCAAAAACCTGAATAGACGAGCATGCATTTTGCCAGTATTCAACCATGAGGAGTTTTCTCCAGCAGTAATTTAGTGTTGGGCTTTTACTGTATAATAAGAATATCTAAGCACATTACAGCTCAATTATAATACAACCTTGCAGACATGGAGAAGCTTGCTACCTCAGGACCTGCACTTGCATTTATGCTGAAAGTAGCACAGCAGCACCACGTGAATTTGGTAGCCCCAGGCTTGTCCAGAAGCATCACATTAATTCTCATGAAGAGAAAACTTCTGGCAGCATACCAAGCAAGATAAATGGATTAAGTAGGATGGTGTCATTTTTCACATTAAAATAATACTGTAAATTTAATGCTATTGAGATCAGAGCTTGTTTTATATTACAAATGCATAAAATCACATAAAACTATATATATATTTCACAGTGAAATATATTTAAACATGTTTTAATAAAAATATTATATATATTTGTAGGTTTGTCATAAAATTATATGCTCTTGGCATGCAGTTGATACAATGTTTTCCAAAATAGAATTCTTTATAGATTGAAATTTTATTTAAGTGCATTGTTAACAGATAGGCAAACAATAAAAATAAAAATGACAGAATGTTGGGGAAATATATTGTTTTACTTCATGTGTACATCATATAGGGTTATACCAGGTAAAATATATCTGACTCTTCAAACATTTATCATTTATTTACTGAAAATGTTCGAAATCCCTGTTTTTGAACCTAGAAATTTATCCAAAAGCACAGCACCATAATGTACAACAGGAACCCAGAGCATCTGTCTTTTTTTTAATTTTTTATTTTTTCATTTTTTGTTACAAGGTTTCTTTGTAGCTTTGGAGCCTGTCCTGGATCTAGCTCTTGTAGACCAGGCTGTCCTGCAACTCAGAGAGATCCACCCTCCTCTGACTCCTGAGGGCTGGGATTAAAGCTATGCACCACCACTGTCAGGCAGAGCTTCTGTCTCTTAAACTACAACTTACTACCATTGTCTAATCTCTCATCTCATTTCTTCCCCAATTTTCTCCAACATGTGCCTGTCATTCTTTATAGTTCCATGATATCCACCTTCCAAATGTTCATATAATGTGGCTGTATAGTGTTTGTTATTTGGAGCTTGACATATTGAACTTGAAATGACAATCTCCAGTTCTTTTTGTATTACTGCAAGTAACGATTCCATTCCCTTTATGATTGGATTGCCTTTTGATGAGCCCAGGGATCCTGCCAGGTTGTGGATTTGTGTTTTTTCTATTTCTTTTTTTGTGTGCATACTGCTTCATGATGGGTTCCATAAAATGAAAAGGACCCCTGTTTAGCAAAGGAAGCAACTGACAGAGAAATAAGGCAACTTAAACAATTGCAAAAAGATGTAGATTATATATGTAATAAATAGTTGACATCTACAGAATGAGGAACTCCAAAAGCTCAAGAGCAAAGCTGCTTGTCATAAAGGGTGGTGGACATTAGTAAAGCATGATGGCACACATATACCCAACATTCAAGAGGCTGAGAGAGGAGGGGAATGAGATCAGGTTGTCCTGTCTAAAAAGCAATTCTGAAACAAGGAAAACAAAACAAAAGGATGCAAAATTTTAGAGTGTTCTTTGCCATTTGTCTTCTTACAAACTCTCATAGAAACTGGCATAATCGAATCTCAGACTCCCTGATGGTGCCAGGAGCACAATATATGAATTTGCCTAGATTTTTCATTTATTATTCTCCATATGCTTCAAACTCCTTACAGTTTTGCTGTAAATAATCTCTAATTGGGCAATGTCTGAGTAAAGTCTCGAGCTCAGAGATTAATTCTGATACCTTTTACTTTGTAGCTTACAGTAAGGAAATTGGTTCTATAAAGTTTGGCTCTTCTACCTGTGAAAGTGGATAGTGAGATTTCCTAGGTCTATGGTATGGATGAGGTTAAGTTATATAAAGAGTAAGAAATGGAACCTGGAAATATTTAATAAGTAGAGTAAACAATTATTAAATAAAGAATTTACTAAATACTTGAAAATAATCAGTTTGAGAATAAATTGTAGAATCTAACAATATCCAAATCTGTTTTTTACTTGGCAATAGCTTCCTTAGGAGAGTGAAAGGGAAGAGAGTAAATTAACTTGGTAGTACCTTCAAAAAACAATGGGGCTTTGCTCCAGACATGCTGTGAAAAGTTAGCAAAGGTACTACAAACAAATCTGCTCTTGGAAGTGTGGTGAAATATTGGTGTACACTGTGAATATGTGTCTCCTCATAAGGTGCCTTCTGATTGTTTTAATAAAGAGCTGCACAGCCAATAGCTAAGCAAGAGAGGATAGGTGGGACTTTCAGGCAGAGAGAGAACTCTGGGAAGAAGAAAGGAGTTGCCAACCAGACACTGAGGAACCAGGATGGGCAGTATCGAGATAAGGTAATGAGCCTCATGAAACAATGTAGATTAAAATACATGGGTTAATTTAAGCTATAAGAATTAGTTAGAAACAAGCCTAAGCTAAGGCCAAGCTTTCATAATTAATAATAAATCTCCATGTCAATATCTGCAGGCTGGCAGTACCAATAACAAAACACTACTGCGTGTAAGCTTGATAAGAATATGACCTATGCAAATTCCATGAAAAGCACAATTTTCTACATGTCATACTAGAGGAAGTATACATTCTCAACAGATCAAATATATTAAAAAATCTTCTCAAGTAGTAATATTCTTCTAGGACTTAGTTTTGAATTCTAGCAAATAGTTAAGATAGAAATTTTCTGAAATTATGTTCTGGGTAGTACAGAAAAAGAACCCTAATTTTTATGAGGACAGTATCGTCAGATTTTAAAATTGAATCCATTTTAAGACTATCATTGTCAAAAAGAGTAGAGCAGTATCTATCATGAACACAATTTCATTAATCTCTAATGAAATATTAGTGAATCCAATGATATAAAAAGAGAAGATCACAGCAACTAAGTTTCATCATTATCACAGTTCTGTTTTACCTTCCAAAGATCTCACAGTAATATAACATTGAGTGTATATAGCAAATGACAGAATAAGTAAAAAATTCATGTATCAAAATTAAAACACAATTCATGATCATTTATCAGAGCTATAACACTAAATTGAATAATATAACCAACCATAGTTTTGAAGCCAAGCCCTCACCTGCGGGAGTTCCAAATGAGTAGACTTGGCTACCTGTCCCAATATTTCAATTAAGGAGACGATTGAGAAAAATAAAATTTAGTGAAAGTATAGAGAGAACAGATATACTGGATCCAGTGATCCAAAGTTTGTGTTTGTTTACTACCATAAAAGGAGAAGAAATTGAAGAGTGGGGAGCAAAGTTTTGCCTATTTAAACATTCCTGGTAAAGGTGTGACCAGGCTTATTTTTATCTCAGTTTTCATTTTGCAAGATGGGTTGAAGAAGTCTTCATTTGAGGAGAAAAGCAAGGATCTCATGAGGTAATTATTTCTACTCCAGCATATAGTCCCACCATCAAAGATAATTGTCTTCATTTTATAGACATATGTCTTGTAAAGCTTGCTGTTGCTTAAGGAACAGTGGATAATGGTAGTTTGCATCTCTTTTCTCTTAAGTGTTTACTAATCACTCCTATTCCTGGAGTCCGACGTGAATTCAGAGTGGCTCAAGAGGAAAAGGGAAAATAGAAATCATGGCCAGAGAGGGACCGAATGGAGTTAGCACAGTGTCTTAGTTGGTTTCTGTTACTATGAAGAGACACCGTGACCACAGCAACTCCGATAAAGGAAAACATTTAATTGAGTGGCTTACAGTTTCAGAGTTTCAGTTCATTAACATCATCAGGGAACATGGTGGCATACAGTCAGACACGGTGCTAGAGAAGGAGCTGAAGGTTCCACATCTTGATCCACAGGAAGCAGAAGACTGTTGGCATCCAGGCACATCTGCCTCCATCCTTTGGGGACTTGGCAGATTGTGTCATCCATGCAACAACCCTGTGTACATGGCAGGCAGTATCCTGTGCCTTTAAAATGTAGAAATCTGTCTATTTCTTCCTCTTTATTTCTCTACATCTCTCTCTTTTTTTCTTTCTCTCTCTCTTCCCAAAAGTCCTTTTCTCACTTGCTTTCTCTTTCTTTCCTTTCCCTTTTCTTCCCCCACTTCCTCCCCTTCCCACAATAAAACTCCACATGTAAGCTTTATACGCATGGTGTGTTTGTCTCCAACCGATGAGGTCCAATTTCATGAGATATCACTACAAAGCCTGTCTTACTAGGCCTAGCTAGAATAAATTAGACCTCAAAACCTATTTCCTCAGTGATACACTTTTTCCAACAAGACCAAGACCAAATCTCCTATTATTTCCAGTCCCAAGGGGCCAACCATTTAAACACAAGTCTATGGGGCCATTCCTACTCAAACCACACACACACTATTGTTGTCCTCCTGAAAACTAAAATGCCATTCAACATTTACTATACTGTGCTGTAATTTTATGATGGAATATCACGTGCAATCATTATATGTAATACAAAATCTTTCTAAACTAAAGTAGTCTGATCCTCACGATGTGGTCCAATTCTTTTCCACAGCTCCTGGAAAGGGCAAAGGTAACAAGAAAGGAACACTTAGTGTAGTGTAGTGCAGCTCAGAACTGGGATAAAGGACTGTCCATGGGAATACCACACTAGGGAAAATTATGTAACTCATTAATATGGCAATGGGCAGATATAAGCATGTGGCTTCACACTAGTGAGAAGCTGTATAAATGGAATGACAGAAATGGGAGTTTAGCTCTGTGACAAAGCACATCCACCGCATGGGTTAGGACACTGTCTTTGATCCCATATAATCAGAGACAGAGAAAAAGCCAGAAACAGATGAGTTAGATACACGCAGAGACACAGAGAAATAGAAGTCAAAAATATATAAAAAATATCTCATCACTATGAATAAACTTAAAAATGTTGCTTGCATCATGAATGTAGGCTAGATTTTTGACAGTTATTTCATAAACTGAATGAAGAGTAAAATTTTTTGTGATTTCCATCTTTTTGAAAGATACTAGTTGCATACAAGTAATAAATTGTAAGTGAATACTTTTCAAAAATGCATCTTATAAATGGGGAAGAGGTCATTTAATCACAATTATTAATTATTATTTGAAACTTTATATAATAAAGTTTTAAAAAGTTAAAGTAATAAGGGAACCTGATTGAGAACACATTTCTATATTTCACGCAACAAGTTGAGGCAGGTTGGTTACTGCTTATTCTAGTCAGTTCATGTTAGAACTGAGACCTTGTCTCCAAAACAAAACAAAACAAAACAAAACAAAAAATATACATAAATGAGAGAGAAAAGAAATGAACAAAATAAACCAGTAGATGTGAAATGGAGATTGTTTGAAGTTCACATTAGTGTCTACTAATAGAGACATACAAGGTTGAGGAGTTAAAACTAAATTATAGAAATTCCCTAAAACTGTTTCCAATTAGTTCCAAAAATAAAACACCCATCTAAAGCATTGTAATTACCTGTATTGTTAGAAACTAAAAAACAATGTTTTGTATGGAAATAAAATTTCACAAATACCTTAAGAAAGTTTCAAGTAAAAGAGTAAATATTGTGACACATTGACTCAGACAACAAATTATCTCAGCATGACACATTATCCTAAAACACTGTGGTTGACTCATAGTTTAGAATTGTTCAGGTTTCCAAAGGCAAAAACAATTAAATTGAAAGTTTGGGATTTATGGTTGTCTAGTCCACCCAATAAATTCCTTTTCCTCAGTTCTGATTTAAACAAAATTCACCATGCTTTCAGGGGCTTGAAGAATGTCCTATTTGCTTTTAAGAAAAGGGAGTCATTATCCTTTCCTGGCAAAAGGGACACGTGGCTGTGGTGGCCATCAATTTACCAAGGTCAATGCAGCCTCTAGGCTCCCTCAGTCCCTGCTCAGGAACCTCACCCCAGCTCACAAGTCTCCTTTCTCCTGCTTCCATTTAACCTTAGAAATATTCTCCTGTCAATTCTCCTGGCTTTTCAAGGGGAAAACCGTGACAATTTGGAATAAATTTTTCTCTATTCATTCACAGAGTAGCTACTTTGGTTTCTTTATTCTGCCCATTTATGGTCATTTATCTATGAAGATCCTTGAGTTAATATGATCTAAGACCCTTTCTGCTCTATACTTGTGACACTCACAGTGACCAGACATCTCAGTAACCCATCTGCTTTTGCATTCAATTGCTCTGTCCCCAATAATTTTGCCCCTTGAGACATGGTTTCATTCTCTGGTTCAAGCTGCACTGGAACTGGCAATAGAGCAACATAGCTCAGGCTATCATGGAATTCACACCAATCCCTATGTCTAAGTCTCCTGAGTGCCAAGATTAAAAGCCTGAGACACTTTTTTGCACTAGATTTTTAATTATTATAAAATGTTTTTCATACGATATATTTTAATGTGTTTCCCTTCCCCCAACTTCTCCCTTATTCTCCCAACCTAATTTCATGTTGTTTCTACCTCCACTGCATTAAACACTCCTCTGTTATTGTGAAGAGACACAATAACCAAGTCAAAAGCATTTCATTGAGGCCTGCTTACTGGATCAGAGATTGATCCAATGGATATCATCATGGTGGAAAGCATAGCAGCAGCCGGGCAAGCATGGTGCTGTAACAGTAGCTGAGCCTTTACACCTGATACTCAAGTTGGAGGCAATGAGTGAGAAACGGATATTAACTTAAGTTTTTGAAACTTCAAAACCTATCCTCAGTGACATACCTCATCCAACAAAACCACACATTCTAATTCTTCCTAAACATTTTGTCAAATAATAGTCAAATATTCAAATATATGTTTCTATTGGGACCATTATCTTTCAAACTACGACATTCTACTCCCTGGCCTCATGGGCTTGTAAACACATCAAGTACAAAAGGCATTTACTCTAACTTGGAAAGTTCTCAAAGTCTTTCACAATTTCAACATAGTTTAACAGTCCAAAGTCTCTTCTGAGACTCAAGCCAAGCCCTTGTAAAAATCAAAAAGAAAATTATATATGTCCAAAATACAATAGCAGAAAAATATACCTTTCCAAAAGTGAGGAAAGGAAGCATAGTAAAGAAATATCAGACCAATGCGAAATTGAAACCCACCAGATCAAACTCCAAATGTAGTAATTCTACTCTCAGGTCAAAGGTCACAGATGACACTTCAGAACAGTCACTGTTTCAAACTTTTCTCACTGGAACACATTTCTCTTCCTTGGGCTGGCTCTCCTTCCTGTTTTGCAACTCTTCTGAAATGCCAAGGTTCTGCCATTTCTGACATCTTAGGGTCACTTTGAATTCTAGATATCACTTTAAGAGTTTCATACAATATCCTTTCTTGGAGTCCATGTAGGGACTCTTGGTGCGTGTTTGGCCTCTGATGTTTTCGTTAGCCATGGATGAAGATTTCATAGTCCTTTAACTCCTATATCCTTGATAAAGCTGGAACTAGCCAAAGCTGCCATGCAGGGACTCTTGCTGCTATGGCCTCTGATATTTTTCATAGCCATGGATGAAGATTTCACAGTCACTTAACTCCTGTATCCTTGATAAAGCTGGAACTGACCAAAACTGCCAAATTCTGATGCCTACTGGAGCTTGAACTGGCCCCACTCCTTGAATTTTGTTGGCATAAACTTTGACTTGTTGCATCTTAGGATAAGGAAATCCTCCAGGCATCTCTCTTGTCCTTCCACAGGATGCTTGATTAGTTTGGTAGTGTTTAGCCTTGAAGGCACCATTCCCTTTATTCCATTTAGCCTCAGACTTCTTTAAATTTTTCATTTCCTGAACACAGGAATTGGATCCAACATTAATTTTGCTGCTGTTCTTTTTCTACTCAAACTGTTCACTTGTGTTTCTGGTTGCATCACTTGCTCTTTTTTTTTTTTCTTGTAAAAGGTCATAATAGTAACCACTAACATCAATGTAGCACAGTCAATATTAGATTGTCTTTAAGTTACTTCTGCTAATGAAATTAGCACAAAATTCTTCAATTTAGCCCTGGTCAATTTATAAGAGAGTGATTAAAGCAGGAATATTATTTGCTGAACTATCACACAGACACACACACACACAACGTCTGTAGCTCCATGGATCATATTATTTCACTTTGTAACATCTTGAGCTGATTTTCAATAGTCCTCATTGCCCATGACAAGAACTGAAATATGGCTAGAATCTTAGGCAGGAGCTGATGCAGAGGCCATGGAAGGGTGCTGCTAACTGGCTAGCTTCACATGACTTGCTTCACATGGCTTTTGTACATAGCTTGCTCAGCCCACCTTTTTATAGAACCCAGCACCACCAGGCCATGGCACCACCCACCAAGCACTTATCCCCCACTGATTGAAAATTAAGAAAATGCCTTACATCTGGATCCTGTGGAAGCATATTCTCAAATGGGGCTCTGCCTCTTTGATAATTCTAATTTGTGTCAAGTTCACATAAAACCAACCATTACAACTGACCCCATGTGACCTTGTCACATAAACATACCACTACTAAGCCATAATATTTCCTTTCTTATTCACCCCCAAGATATCACATTAAAAATGTACATCCTACAATCTTTACAAATTCAAGCACATTAAAATTTCAGTCCTTTTAAAATAGCCAATCTCTTTTAAAACCAAAAGTCTGTTAAAACTCAAAATCTTAAAACTGTGGACTCCAGTAAAATCTTAAATAAAGCAAATACTTCTTACTTCAAGAGGCAAAAATCAGGGCACAGTAACAATCAAATAAAAGCAATACCAAACTTAAACGGTATAAATAGCTCAATGTCCAGTTATCTGGCATTCACTCATAATCTTCTGGGGTCATCCAAGGGACTTGGGTTGATTCTGGGGCTCTGCCCTCTGCAGCACAAAGGTCTGCTGTGAAAGGCTTCATTCCACGGCAGCTGCTGCCCTTGATGGCCATCTCCAAAACTGGTAATGCCATACCGAAAATTGCTGGAGTCCCTTGCTGCACCTGGACTGCATTTCCACCACACTTACTGACACTGAAACTCAACTTCTATGCATGACCCCTTCAATCTTGGGCATTAAACTGCCACCAAGGCTGCATTTTCACCAATGGCCTCTTCTGGTCTCTCCAAGTACTGAGCCTCAGTTGTTCTCAAAGACCCTTTCATGCCTTCAGGAAGTCCCACCATGGTAACTCTTACTACAAAATTTGGCTGCCAGTACAAGACACAACCTTGGGCCCCTATGGAATATAGCTTTTATGTGCTGACTCTGAGGAGGAAGCACTTCCCTAACATTTCATCTCAGTGATGTTAGTCCCTTCTTAGTTACAGCTAATTCTTCAGCCACAGATGATCAGCATTCATTTCCCACCAAAGCAAAGGTTTTACTTTTGTGGTTTGGCAAACAGCCCTGATAGAGTCTTTTAAATTCCTTCTGAACTTCACAAACTAGGACTCTGTCACCTGCGCTGCTCTCCATATTCTTGCCTTGTCAGGAACAAAAACAGAGTCTACATTTGATTCTTAAATTGGAGCAGAGTGTGAGAGATTGAGCCTAGCATGGGCTTTTGGAACATTAACACCCAACCCCAATAATATACCTCCAACAAAGTCAGACCTCCTATACACTCCTAGTCAATCTGCCATCTGAAAAGCAAACATTAAAATAAATAAGCCTGTGGAAACTATGCTCATTCGAACCATCATACACCCTCAAACAAAATATAAAACAATAAATAAATAAAATGCCCAAAGAGATCAGCCCTTAAAACATTCATACATAGGGTGACATCATCCAGATTGAGTGGGTTATATATTTAGGAACTCATGTATATGCATAGATACACACATATATAATATACATGCACACATACACATATACATATGTATGTATATATATGGAGACATATTTATACCTTAACTACAACAAGAGAGCCCATAAACTAGATAAAAAGTAAGAATGTTATATGTTCAGGTTTAGAGGGAATAAATATTTGGGGGAAGTGATGTAATTATAATATAATCTCAAAAGTAAAAGAGAAATGAAAAAAATATGCAAAATTTCAAAAGAATTCCACAAAAAAGAAGAAGAAAATAAAGTTTGTTTTCGGTGGGCTTCCCTTGGAGTGTGATTGATATATCCAAGTGACATTACATTAATCAAAAAGCATTTTCTCTTTTCTTTAAGTATGATTTGGAAATAGTTTCTGGTTATGGGTGGGATCTTGTGTTCATTTGTATTTCTCAATACTTTAGTATCTTCTGATCTGAACATGTGTAAGTGTAACAGGTTAATTAAAAATGCTGCGGATCCCTGGTGGCTGCAGTGGCAGAAATGCTGCACGTCCCTGAGCGATGGCAGCGGGACATTTGGTAGCAGGCAGCGAACAGCAGGTCCCAAG
>LOEQ01001452.1:236241-284229 GCA_001685075.1 Bramus lutescens
TTCTTCTTCTTCTTCTTCTTCTTCTTCTTCTTCTTCTTCTTCTTCTTTTGGTATCTGTTACTGTTTGCTTTGTGACCAAGTATGTAGTCATTTTTCCAGAAGGTTCCATGAGGTTCTGAGAAGATGTCATATTCTTTTGGTTGTAATGTTCTATAGGTGTCTGTTATGCTCATTTGAGTCATAATATCTGCTATTTCCCTAATTTGTCTGTTAAGTTTCTGTCTGTCAGACCTGCCCATTTGTGACAATGGGGTGTTGACATCTCCCACTATTAGTGTGTGGGTTTTGAGGTGTGACTTAAACTTCAGTAATTTTTCTTTTACTTATGTGGTAACACTTATATTTGCAGAATACGTGTTCAGAATTGAGACCTCATCTTGATTGATTTTTTTCCTGTGTTATATATGATCTAACCATTCCCATCTCTTTTGATTGATTTTAGTTTGAAGTCTATTTTGTTAGATATTAGGATAGCTACACCAGCTTTCTTCTTAGGTCCATTTGATAGCAAAGTTTTTTTTTTTCCCAACCCTTTACCCTGAAGTAATGTCTGTCTTTGAAGTTGAGGAATATTTTTTATATGCAGTGCAAGGTGGGTACATATTGCAAATATCCATACTGATAAGGAATGGCTGATGGATGCCATGGGGGGATAGTTGAGGGGGGCAGAGTGGGACTTATAGTTTACAGGGTCCAGTGGGAGGTGGTGGTGGGGAGACCTGCCTGAAGGCACCTTGTCTGCTGCTTCACTAGTTAAAAACATTGTTAAAGATTTTTTCTTTTAAAAATCTAACCTTCTGTAATAAAAAGAACACTGTTCTCAAGACAAAGGACAATCCTAAAGAATGGGAAAAGATTTTTACATATGTATATTCAATAGAGGGCTAGTATTTAAAAAATATAAAGAACTAAATTAAAAACCTAGATATCAAGACGGTAAGTAACCCAACTAAAATTGGGATAAAAATAGAAACAGAATTTTTTTTAGAAGAGGATATTCAATTGAATAAGAAACACATAGAGAAATGTTCAATATCCTTAGTAATCAGTAAAATACAAAATCAATACGATGTAGCAATTTTGTGTTACACCAGTCAGAATAGCTAAGAATAATAAAACAAATGACAACTCATGCTGTCAAGTATGTGGAGTAAGGGGAGCACTTGTTAACTGCTGGTAGGTGTGAAATTTGTGCATCCACTATGTAAATCAATGTGGAGTTTCCTCAGGAAGAAGGGAATTATTATACCTCAAGATCCAGCTAAACTACTCGAGTATATATCCAAAGAATTCTTCATCCTACCACAGAGGCACTTGTTCTGGTGTTCTATTTATAATATCCAGAAATTGGAAACAAACTAGATCTTTCTCAACAGAAGAAAATGTGGTTCATTTACATAATGAAATATTACTTAGGTAGCAAAAGGTGAAATCATAAAATTCACAGGTAAATAGATAGTACTTAAAAATATTGTACTGAGTGAAACAACCCATTCCTAGAAAGACAAATATGAAATGTATTTATTTGTTTGCATATTATCTGCTAAGTCAATAATAACCAAGCTATAATCTGGAGAATCATAGAGGTTAGGTAATGAGTAAGGGACCTAATTGGGCATTTAGCTCTCACTGGGAAAGGTAAATTAAATATATAGTTATGAATGAATGGAATTTTAACTAGAATGGGAGCATCAAGTGGGGAAATTGAGAGAAGAGGGAGGTAAGGTAACAAATATTGGAAGGAACAGCAAAACTAAGTGTCATTTGAAGTTTAGGGTAAAAACATAATACAGTAGAAGTTTCATAAAATACATACATATATGAAGGTGATCTAAATAAAAATGAAAATGCATAGTGGAGACGAAACCTCAACTGAAATTTTCTTGTCACCCAATGAAACTTCCGGTAATGGAACAAGGTTACATCTAATATTTTTGGTGTCAAAAGGGATCCTTTGGGGACTCCCAAACATTCCCAGCTATGGCCAAGACTATAGCTTACTCTCCACAAACTGAAGCAAGGCCCCACTTCTGAAGACAAAACCTTCACAACTAATTGAACAAACATGGAGAAGAAGAGCTGGTACCTGTAAAGACCCTTAACCTTTATATCCTAGTGTCTTTGGTACAGGAATGTACTTGTTCCACTAATAAAAGAGAAATCTAAACACCAACCCACCAACAAATTCTTTTATCTACAATGATGCTCTGTATTTAAGTTATGGTAGTTCAATACTGGAGGATCTAACCAATATATGGTATGATAAAAGGCCCATTTCATGAAATGGAACGCATCCTGGACACTGTTTGGGTGGCCAAGAACCTGAGACTAGATAACAGCATTGGGGAAACACCCAATGCTATTGTTCTTAAATTAAAGAAGAAAAAAAAGGCAAAAGGAGCAATAAACAACTCTTAATGGCATTGTGCTACAATCATAGATTAGTGTCTTATTAAATTATCATCAGAGAAGCTTCCTTCTGCAACAGATGGGAATAAATAGAGAAAACCACAACCAGACAATGTTCTGAAAGTAATAGAAATTGTAACATTCAGTCCTAAGGGAAATATCTCCATAAAATCCTGCCCCTAGGGGCTCAAGGAACCCTACAAAAGAGAATAAAGGACAAGTATATGAGAAGGAGGGCATGGAGGATACCAAGAAAGCAAGAGCATCTAAATCAAAGGGCTCAACAACCTTATGAACTTTGTGAAACAGCATGCACAGAGCCTGCACATGTCTGCACCAGACAGGGTACTAGAGAAGAAAAGAGAAGTGGACACACGCCATCATCTCTAACCTAGTAGCTATCTCCAGTTGATAAACACTTTCAAATGAAAATGTATTTTCGCTAAGGGTGTCTCACTGGAGAAACAAAATTTCTTATGAGTAAATTCTTTTTTTTAACATACAGACCTTTTTGCATACATATGACTTTCAGTTTAATGTTTTTATGGGATTCCTGAATGTGGAAATTACTAGGTCTATGTGTCTACAACTGTGTTAGGTTTTTGTTGTTGTTCAATTGCTTTTTATTGTTCTTATTTGTATGTGTGTGTGTGTGTGTATGTGTGTGTGTGTGTGTGTGTGTATGCCTTTTCCTGGACTCTTTTCCTTTTGTTCATTTTCTTTTTTTCTTTTGCCTTTTCTGATGTGTTAGTTTTTGTTTTATCTAATTATATTTTTATTTTATCATTATAATTTAGAAGCTTGTTTGTTTTTAATGAGATACAGAATGACCAGATGGAAAAGGAAGTGGGGAGAAGCTGGGAGGAGTTGAAGAAAGGGAAACTGTAGTTAGAATATATTATGTGAAAAAAAAGTTATTTTCAATGAAAGACAGAAATAAAAAAGAAAAGCAGGTTTCTTAAAAAAACACACAAATCAACAATTGATTTTAAAAATATGCTATTATGCTATGAATTTTAAAGAGACTGAGAAGATACATATGGGTGGATCTTGAAGGAAGAAAAAGATGTGGAAATAATTTCTCTGTATTATAGTCCCCCCCCCAAAAAAGAGAGGTAGAAACCTTTTCCTTTTGAGTATTTAGTAATGATGTTAATCTAACACTTTGAAGCGTATGAAAAGATTTTTAAGGTTTCTATATTATTATCCATACAGCAAATCCTTTACACCGAACTGTTAATACTGTATTCCATATATTCTATATATTTTTAATATGCTATCTTTTCACTTTTGTATGTTTCTAGTAAAATTATTTTAATGATATTTCACTTCTGATTAAGCAGGTAGAAGCATGTTATTAAAATTTATGTATGCATGTTGTATTTGCTTGATTTCTGACTTAATTCTTCTATTTCTGAAAGTATATTTGTTACTATTTTAATTCTTTGAAATTTTCTGAGACTTTATTTATGCCTAATATATTCTTTGTTCCAAAGAGTGCTCCATGCTGTGATGAGAAAACTTTATTTTACAGCTGCTGGGTGAAATACTCCATAATTATCTGTTTGGCCCATTACATCACTGCTGATTTGCAGTTTAGATGTATTTTCCTTGATTAAAGTATGCTGTTGGAGTTCAATTACCTACCAGATTTAGACTTACTAGTAGATTCGATAATATTTGTTTTATAAACTTGACTATTCTAATTTTAGATGCATATTAATTTAGAATTACTACGTTATCTCCATGAATGTATGTTTTTTTTCTGTATGTCATCATTTGACTCTTCTTCTCAATTTTATAATCCCACTTACATGGTTCACGTTTTTAAGCTTTTTTATTTTCAGTTGCCTGTAACCGCACCAGCAATGTGACTTTCTTATATATTGCCTATGCTTTTCAGTTTTAAAAATCCAATTTAATCAGTTCATACACTTTGTATTGTATCATTAATTTCTAAAAATGAAGAGTCAATTACATTTTTGTTTTATCATTATTCTGCATATTACTTTCCATCTTTTTTTTTTGTCATTTGGTACCTTTTTTTGGAATCATTGTCTTTCTCTCTCTTCTATTCATTTGGTCCAGTAGTGAGTGTTGTGAATTTGCTGCTTTTGTGACACTAGTTATTAGATAATTTTTTTTTCTGTAGTGTGGTACTCCCTTAAGGAATAAGCACCATTTTTTGTGAAGCTGGTCTGGTGGTATTGAGTTCCTTTTCTTTGGATAGTTTGAGCAAAATAAATTTCTGAAGGAAAACTTTGCACCTGGAAATAAGATTGCTGTTTGGCGTTTTGTTTCTTTTCTTTTCTGTACTTGAATAATATACTCCATTTTTGTTTCTTCATCAAATTTCTGTGGATAAATCTCTGTAACTCTAAAGGAACTGCTATGTAAGTCATTTTGCTTTTTTTCTTGGATGCTTTGATGAGTCTCCTTTATTTGTCCTTTTGTTAGGTTGGCTGTAATAAATAATCATGAAAACCTTCAATTCTGTTGAGTCTACTTGGAACCCATTGGGCTTACTATACCTACTATCCTTGACTTTTAAGACATGTACATTTATGTTTCCTGAGTTTAAATACATTTCAACATGTTTTCTTTTGTATTTCCATTATAGAATCACCATAATATTTGCTAGTCTATTTTAGAAGTATCAAGTTAGGGAGCTGGAAAGATGGCTCAGTGGTTAAGAGCATTGACTGCTCTTCTAAAGGTCCTGAGTTCAATTCCCAGCAACCACATGGTGGCTCACAACCATCTGTAATGAGGTCAGGTACCATCTTCTGGGCTTCAGGCATACACACAGACAAACTATTGTATACATAATAGATAAATAAATAAACAAATAAATAAATATTTTTTAAAAAGGAAGTATCAAGTTAGTTTTTATTTTATTAATATTTAGCTCCAGTATTTATGACTGATTATTTGTATTATTTGTATTTCTTTAATACATGTGTCCTTCACATTCTGCTTTGTTTTATTTTTTTATTTTGGCATCTTTTAAATATTATTCAGCTTCCTTTACACATAAGTTTGAAATATTTTCAAGCATTGCTTTGATTTTCTACAAAATGAGAATTGCTGTCTTTTATTTTTAACTTTATGCTACAATTCATTATAAAATATTTCTTGTGACAGTGTGCTGTTACATGCATATCTCATACAATAGCCATCACAACTGGTTTGTGAAATTGTTTTTATAAAAATATTAAGATTTTTTTGTTCATATAGAGATTTAGAATGTGACAGATTAGTTTTGCCTATATTCAAGATGAGCTCCAAAGCACAACCTTCACATGATTTCTTCTTTTTCAATGTATTCTGGTCCTACCTCTTGGTGCAGCTTCAGTCATTCAGGCTGAAGTAGCTCATGAAGAAAGCTGTGATATTTTCAGTAATTAAAAGTTCTCTGGTTGTGCAGTGATAAACACTGATGGTGTTGATGCATTACAATGGTAGCCATAGTTCCACTTCTATAAGGCCCGGAGGGATCTATTTCAAGGGTGACATTGGTAGTTGGTATGATAAAAGTTTGAGCTCGGTGTTATGTGACACATAGTGGGAGGAGGTGTTCCCTGAATCCTCCTCAACAGATGTATATGATATTTAGGCTCATCAAAGCTATGAGACTGTATCTATAATAATGGAGAGGACATGCCTAGATCCATCAGGATGAACATAGTTGCTGTTATTTTGCTTGATATCAGTAATCATTATACTAAACTTCTGAGGTACACAAAGAGATACTTTAGAGGTTAAGATATGGGTACAAGTGATGCTGGGGCTTTGAAAAGGAACAACTGTACACTGTGACCTGGAAAGCACAGAGAGACGTGTCCTCATGGTCGACACGATGAGTACGTACAGCACTGAAGCTTGTGGCACTGACAGACATAAGTCTTAGTTATTTAGTATTTAAATAGAACATAATTCTTGTAACAGGGGACAAGCACAATTGATGACAATGACTCAGAAATTATTAGCTGCAGCCCCAGGGTTATGGGATTTAGAGAATTGTATATTTTTTTAACCAGAAAGTTTGACACCAACAATCACTATTTCAGCACTCTATGGTATAGAAGAGAAGTTTTTTGGGTTTGATAGAGTCTACCTATAATCATAAGTTTTGGTGAGTTTAGCATATTTCTTAATTTTCAAAATACAGAAGGTGTGTTGGATGTATTTGTGTCAACTTAACACAAACTAAAGCCATCTGAGAGGAAAGACCCTTGTTGTAATGTGGCCATTAGTTTTTTTCCCAGTTGCCCGGCAGCTCAGACTCAAAATAATCACATAGAATGTATTAATTAAAACACTGCTTGACTCATTAGCTCTAGCTTCTTATTGGCTAACACTTATATCTAATTGAAACAATTTCTAGTATCACCACATGGCTGTGGCTTACCGGATAAAGTTCTGGCTTCTGTTTCTGGCAGAGCTTCATGGCTTCTCTCTGACACTATCTCCTTTCTCCCAGCATTCAGTTTAATTTTCCCCACCTATCTCTGTTCCCATCTAGCTCTGCTATGGGCCCAAAGAAGTTGCTTTATTAACCAATGATAGTCATAGCATACAGAGAGAAATCCCATATCACCTCCTCTTTTATGTTTAAATAAAATGGAAGGTTTCAACTTTATCATAGTAAATAAACATAAACAGTTATCAAGCAAGATTTACAGTTATACCTATTTTATTTTTTTCATAGCTAAGGAAAATTATATTACTCTATCAATTACATCAAAGAATCCAGAAGGAGATAATATTACTTAAGTAAACAATAAGTTAATTGTAAGCAACTTCTAAAACTCTAGAATTGACAGCAACATCTTGCTGCCTGGACAGTCACCCAAAGTTCTTCTGTACCATTGGGGCATCCATCTTCAGCCTACAGGCCCCTAGTATCCAAAAGACTTTTCCATGAAAAAGGAAATTTTAGAGACAGGTCCACCTATATTGGCAGTTTGTCAGTCACTTTCTTCTCTATCCAGTATAATGTCTGGGAGACTCTTTCATGAAGCAGGAGCCCCAAAGGATTGTCTTACCTTTAGGCAAGTTTAGCAGTCATTTCTCTATGGGTTGTGCATGTTCAGTTCATCAAGCAGTCTAGGCATGAGCAGTTTCTTGTCCAAATAGCCAACAAACTCCATAAGGAGCTTCTTCAATGTCCATCATCTCTTAAAGTGCTTAGTGTTGTCAGGAACAGATATGTCTCACTGTCATGAAAAATCTTAAATTCTTAAAAATGTTAAATGCCATTTTCTGTGGTCTTTGGAAGGTTTGAAGAATGTCTATCCACCTGAAATACATCTCTGTACATCTAGACAATCTAACTAACATGACTTCAAGCTTGACTATTATAGATGATTATCCATTAACCAATACTTTTAATTATACATTATATTTCTAATTGAGCTATACAAACACAATACTTTAGTCAAGAGAAGAAATATACATATGACAAAACTGACCTTAAATCTGTATCAATAAACCAAGATACATACCAATGCAAAATCTCTATAGCATATCCCACTTTAAATGGAAAGAAATATTTTCAGGGAATATTTGGGAATGTGGGTGTAGTTTTCTTGATTACTTCCTGCTGATTGGGGACACTGTTAATCAGGTCTTTCATGGTGTATCCTGTGTGTTAAGTTCAGGCTAGGTGAAGTAATTTTTGAGGGGTGTCCAAGGTGACCTTTCAGGGGTTCTTGGTCCATCAAACCATATTAGTATGGAAGCAATTCACAGATTTTCATCCTCTGTAGAAACAGAAGAACCTCTTTTTCAAAGCAACGTATCCTTAAATATATATTTTGAAATCAAGATACCTTTAAAGTATACATGTTGGTTTACCTTAGCAATCCTCAGAATCAAATGTCTCTCTGCAGTCAAAAATTTCAAAGAAAACACAATAATATGTAATTATACAGTGACTTATTTTTCCATTTTTATGTGACTTATTTTTCTTTACTCCTTTTAATCTATGACTCTCTGTTCTGTCTATTATTTTCCTTCTCTCTCCCAAGCCTATGCACATTTATCTAACACTGTGACCCATTTAGAGATCTTTTCCATCTGAATTTGTCTTTGTTGTACAGTAATCCTTTACTGTCCTTGAGCACTTTTAAAATGCCAAGCACTTCTTAAAAACTTAAGCTGTGACATTACTAGGGTATATATAGTACTTTCTGCTTTCTCAGCACAGTCCAACATGGTGGAGTTGCTTGCCACCTCCAAGAATCATGCATAATGTCCCATCTCTAGGCACACAGTTGGTTCATGTTGCCACCAAGTAAGCCATAGAACATTGCTCACAAACCCCATTCAAATGTTCAGTCTCCTGAAAGAGCCAGAGGTCATGCTGGCAGCACAGGACATAAAGCCAGCATTTCAAAACAGCTTGGCTTTTTTTTCCTGCTACTGCTGAATCAGGAAAACCTCTCTTAAGGGAGCCTCAGTGTGCTGCCAGCAAGCAAAGTCCATTCAGGGAAAAAAATTGCTAAACTTTTTTTTTTCACATCTAGAATTCCTTGTTAAACTCTCTCAGGTATTACACGGATTTAGTCCACCATGCTGATGCTGATTTGTTGTAAGGAGGCTGTTAGTTTGTTTCCTGGCCATCTGGCAGCTCAGACCTGAAATAATCACACAGAGACTATATTAATTAAAACACTGCTTTGCCAATTATATCTAGCTTCTTATTAGCTAACACTTATATTTTAATTTAAGCCATTTCTAGTAATCTGTGTATCACCATGTGGATGTGGCTTACCAAATAAAGTTCTGGCTTCTGTCTCTGGCAGGGCTACATGGCTTCTCTCTGACTCTGCCCTTCTTTCTCCCAGCATTCTGTTTAGTGTTCCTTGCCTAGCTCTGTTCCCCTATAGCTCTGCTATAAGCCCAAAGCAGTTTCTTTATTAACCAATGATATTCACAGCATACAGAGGGGAATCCCCCATCATAGCCTCAATGAAGAAAGAATCTCCATAAGATAGGACTTCGGCCAAGTTAATGGGAGATTTTCTTAATTACTGATTTGTCAGAGAGAGCCCAGACTATCAATCACGATGCCATCTCTGGCATGTACCCCTAAGCTCTATAACAAAGCAGGCTGAGCAAACAAGTAAGCAGCACCCCTCCATCATCACCTGTCTACAGGTTCCTCTTCTGCTGGAGTTCTTGTTCTGGCCTCCTCCAATGGAGGACTATACTGTGAAAGTGTAAACCAAATAAATCTACTTTCATCAATTTGTTTTTTGGTTAGGGTGTTTTATTGCAGCAATGGAAAACCCATCTAAGCTGGAACTATCCTAAGTCTCCAGGGACAAATGAAAATTATGTCAGTATTTTGGTAACTACAAGCTGTAGACCTAAAGCCAAGGACTAGAACAGACTCTCTTTTTCCTGTGGAACATGTCTGGATAGTATTCATCATTAGGTGTATAGTCTCAGTAGCTCTGAGAACTAAGGGACCTCTCTTCTATTTTGTGAGCTATTTACACCAACAAGGGTCTAGCAGATCAACATTTGGCTACTGATTACTAAAAGCAAGATGGAATACTTTGGTTTTAGGGCACTGAACGTGTCCAGTCTGAGTTCATTAGCAGCAGAATAGATTCTGAAACTCAGTGAGGCTTCCAACAAACTGAAGTTCCCCAGTCATGGGATTCTTTAGTTAAGACTGCTATTCTGATGTGGAATTCCAGACACCACCTCTCCCCATCCAGGCTAAAATTACATAGTGCATCTTCACTTCCTGTGTTCTGCTGTTCTGTTTGCCCATGTTGCCAAGGTTTCCCAAAACTTCCTGCCTAAATTCAGTCTTTCCTTTGTGTTTTGGCTGCTTTGGCAGTGGCCAGTGAAGAATATTTCTATCAAGTCTCTGACTCTGGAACATGTATATTGGTGTGTGTGTGTTTGTATAAATGACTTTAAATCACACTTCCAACAGTTGTAGAAGCTGAGATGTACACGTTCAAGCTGCTAACAGATTTCATACGTGTTGAAATTTTATTACTCACACATATTTCTTTCTTAATGTGTTTTCCTATGTTGGAACACAAACAAGCAAATTTGGGATCTTTCAATTTATTGCTTAGTTAAATTTATTATTTTTCATATGCATGTCATACATTTTAACTGCTACATATGTATAATACCACAAAATTATATATATTTACCGGTTATGTGTTAATATTTTGATATTGACATACAATTCTTAAATTGTGAATCAGGTTAAATTTTTATCTACTCAAGCATTTATTTGGTGTCATGGTGATATTTAAAATCCTTTCAGGTCTTGCCTAGCAGTGGTAGCACAGCCTTAATTCTAACACATGGGAGCCAGAAACAGGTGGATCTCTGAAGCTGAAGCCAGCCTTGACTACAGAACACGTTCCCAGAAAGCCATGGTGGTTACACAGAGATACAAAAAAACCAACTGGCCAAACAAACAAACAACAACGAAACAATCCTTCCAGGTCTTTCTTTTTTATTTCTCTCTCTCATTAATTCACATTGTTTTATGATGCTGGAAAGATGGCTCAGTACTTAATATCACATACCACTTTCCCAGATGATTCCAGTTCAGATTTTAGCATCTGTGTTGTTTATCTCAAAGATCTCGTAACTCCAGTGTTTTCCTTTGGCCTCCATGTGAACCTATATTCATGGGCACAGATCCATACAAAGACAAACACACATATGCATGCCAAACACACACACACACACACACACACACANATTCTTATAATAATAAAAATAAATACATCTTTAAAAAATAAAATGGATAGTGCACTATCTGTAGTCACCAAACCATGTAGTAATCTACCTTAGCCTTTACTCCTTTCTACATGTATCTTGGTACACATTAACCAGTTTCCTTTATCCTTTCCATCCTGCCTTTTAATGCACCCCAGCCTCTGGTAACCACCGTCTTACTCTCAACTCCTATGTCATCAGAGACTTAATATTTATATGAATGAAATTTATGCTATGGTAATGCTGAAGCATGAATGGGCAGCCTGGACATAACAGTTCTGTTGAACTTGTCCATATTGGGTTTCATGCTCTAAGTTGATGTGGATGACTGAGCAGGTCTTTTCCTCAAAACAGCAACAGATCTCATTACAGATGATTGTAAACCACCATTGATTTCTGGGAATTGAACTCAGGACCTTTGGAAGAGCAGACAGTGTTCTTAATTGCTGAGCCATCTTCATATATGAGCATGAAAATGTAGTGATAATTTGTTTGTTTTGAATTCACTTAATATGATTTAAATTTCATCCATATCACACAAATGTCAGAAAACTGTACTTTTATCTTAATGGTAATGTTCCATTTTGTATATGTACCATATCTTCTATGTTAGTTGTTGGACATTTAGGTTATTACCGTTTCTTGTTGATTTAAATGGAGGTATAAACAATACATGATTCCTATATTTTCTCAACATATTCATTTCATCTTTCTTGAATGCATACTCTGTGCGATTGGTGGGTCATATAGTGTAACTATTGCCAGTGTTTTTAAATTTAAGAAATTGAGTTGCCTTCTTCAGTTGTCTTATTAATTTACACTCCTGCCAACAACACCAAAATTGTGCATGACTTTCCATTTCCCTTTTTTGTGTATTATTGGAACTTTTTTCTTTATTCCTTTTGATATTAACTATACTTGTTATAGTGAAGTGACATTTGAATTTTGTTTTGATTAGCATGTTTAGTAAACTTTATCACAAAAAAAGCCTCAAAAAATCACTATTCATCTACTTAGCTAGACCCAAGTCTCTACTACTTAATGAACTCAGATAGGCTTTAATAATGATGATGCTTATATGTTTATTAGAATGAAAGTTGTATATGTTCTTAGAAATTTGCTGACCATTTTTATTATGTTTTGACTATGGGGATCTGGTGTTCCTGAAGCATTCTAGGAATTAATCCCTGATCAAATATGTAGTTTGCAACTGTTTTCTTCCATTTATTGGGTTATATGCTTCCTTTGTTGATGATTTCCTTTGTTTTATAGAAATAAAAGTATGAATAAGTATTTCAAACTTTCTAGTTGGAATCCGGTTAATTTTCAATTTTCATAGCTACTGCTCTGAAATTCTACTTCATGTTTATGCTCCAAACTAGGTTAATTCCACCTCTGCTTTAGCTTTTAAAATTAAGTTAACTTTTCAATTACGTAACTGTTTTATAAATGTGAACTATGTTAGTACCTAAGTGAAGAGTCTAGCATTAATTTTAAATTTGTCTTTTCAACAAAAAGATATTTATACATTAACAAAATATTAGGTTCTGGCCTCAGTTTTAGTATCATTACCAAAATGTAATAGAAAAGACAAACATATTAATGAATATATAGTCCTTTATTGTGATATGGTAGTACATACTTTCTCGGGTTATTAGAGGTCTAGATGCAGCTATCTTACTTGAATATACCAGGAAGGATTGGCATAGAAGTGAAACAAAAACCGTATCTTGAAGACTTAGGTGGGACTCTTATTTTAGAAATTAGAGGTAAAATCAAACAAAGGGAGGAAAACATTCTATTGTATTGTATTTGACAGATTTAGGTGTCATTTAATGTTGGAACATGGTCCAGGAATAATTCTAAGGGCTCGTGAGAGAACTCCAAGAAATAGAGACAAGAGTCTTGTGGTATCAGTTTCTTAAAAATAAAGAATTGTTCCCTGACTGTGTTTTACTACTGCTCCCAGGTACAGTGGATAGGATTGGAGTGGCTTTACTTCAACTGTTGTGATTCATATGCCTTTATTGTAGCTGGTCCTTGTGACTATTCCGGCGACTCTCAACCCTCAGAGTATATAGATTGTCTGATTTCTGAATAAAAAGGCTTTTTTTTTCTCTCTTTTAAACATGAAAACTATTTCTTTTACTTTTTATTGATTCTTTGTGGATTGCACATTCCATTCATCTTCTTGCTGCCTTGCTTCTGCACTTTGTGCTTGCAACCTCTCTCCCAGAAACAACATTTAAAAATAAAATAAAATAAACAAACAAAACAAACAAAAACCCCCAAAATATTTTGGCATGGAAATTCTAGTGTAACACAGTGAGTCACACAGTACGCCTGCCTGTTAGGCCATAATCTTCACTTGTAAATGTTCATTGCAATGAGACATTGGCCTGGTTTGAGGCCTCTAGTTTGTGATACACCCTTGATACGGAGTCCTCAATGGAACTTCTTTTGTATTTCCTATTGTTGCTTCGTTTCCTAGAGAACATGTAGTGTTGGATCTGCAGGTGTGAGCTTCTTCACATGCTCACTCTGTCACAGTCCTCACCCACCATGGGACATGCCAGGGTCCCTCACACATCATAAACAACAGCATTTGGTGCTGTGAGCACCAGGCTCTCTCCGTGTTCCCTCCTGTCCATGGTGGGGTAGCCCAAGGCAAGTGCGGACCCTGACCCCAGATTGGCAACACAGTTTCGAATTACCCATTTGCTGAGATACTCTACACAACACCAGATTTGATGCGGCCTCCTTTCCCTGACAAGCACCTCTGGCATTTCCCACGAGCGAGGCTTCAGGCTTAGTGCCCTAACATGGGTGATAACAAGAGTGATATCTTCGCTTCTGGGACCTATGATTCTTTTGGGCTACGGTCCTTTTGGTTTCATGTATTTTTGGACTCCATGTTGTTTGGATTTATTCTGACCTTCCGATTTCCTATCTTTTCAAACTCTTTGGTTTTATTGCCCCACCCTTGTTCTTTTAGCTGACTAATCAGAGAATGACCTGAACGAGTTGCTTGTCTTTCTGCCTTATCTGTGGGAAACAAAGCAACAAATCATATCCCAAACTTTATCATTATAACTTCTGCCAGCAGACGGGTAAACAGGTCGAGTTACAACATATAAGCACGTGCCAACTTTTCTAAGGACAGGTCAGATGTATTAGTCATGATCTTTGCTAAGGACAACCACGTGACCACTGCCATTTTATTTGATGTTAAGATTGAGAGGAGTCACAGACTTGTTAGCTTCCTTCCCTAGCCAAATGGTGCCAGGAGCAGCCTGTCCCCACCGCCAGAGCAGCTATGTAATCACCTGTCACCAGCTTCCTTTAAAACATTAGCTATGCTTCTAAAAAATTTCTCTTACGTTGACTCAGTTGCACGTGGCATGTTTGCATGATGGCATGGCTTGACAAGAGCCGCTGAAGTGTTCATTTCATGCAGGGTCCCCACCTACAGTGGATCTGTTCTCTCCCACCTCAACAAATCTACATTCTCATTCACTGATGGTTTTGATTCTACATGATTTTTCTTTGCTCTAAAGACCTGTGAATGTCTGTCTACTCTCTCTTTCTTTAATTACACTGTTTGCTCATTACAAAGTGAGAGTCAAGAGATAAAAAAGCCAACCTCCTCTCACTCATTTTTCATTTAATCTTATGTGTGAATGTAAGTTAGCTTTAATTGTGTATGTGTTTATGCAACTTAAATTCAACTGTGTGTATATGTCCATGTAATTATTGTTAAAAATACATATTTTAAACAGCCATAATGAGTTCTTTTAAAAAACCCTAATGATCTCTGTTCATTGCATCTCCTTCTAGACTAAGGAAAAAACAAGCTTCAAATATTTTAAATTGGTATGTACTTTTATATGACATTTTTAAAAAGGTTAGATCTGTTACAACATACTGCATATGTGATTTAACTCTGCTTTAAAATACATTCTTTATAATGATAAAAATCTCAGGTTATAAAGATCTATTTCAGGTTAAAAAAGCTAATTCTTAAAAATAATCTAACCTCTTAAGCTGAAATTAGTTATAGTCAATCTGGAGGACTCTGGGTAAAATATTCCTTCACAACCTCTCTGGATCCAGCTCTCCACGCAGATCTTATACTGTAGTAATGATACATATATACCCAATAGATAGCCCTCAATTGCTCAGAGATCTGGGGAATATGGCATTTATATGTTTAATTGAAAAGTCTTTTCATAACAGAGAGAAAGGTTGGCTCCTGGCACCACCCATTTCCTCCAAAGAAGATGGATGGAACCAGAAGGATCTCCATCCATAACTTGCTTCGTCAGGTGAAAGCTGACTGAGAAAAACTGCCTTGCATTTCAACTACTTCATATCTCTTCAGATGTGGATAATGAGACGCTGGAATTGACTGCATCCGATTGCCCAGGGCATGGTAGGCTGGTTTAGGGTCTAAGAAGGTGTTTAAGGAATGCAATTACAAGTTATTAAGATGTATACATACAAACTATGAAGGTCTGAGGATAAAAAGCTTAAGTGATGATAAAGACAAGTCATTTGAGTAATTTGAAAGTGTTAAATGTTCCTTTCATTATCCTACTGTTATATTAGGGTCCATAGTCTTAACACTAATCAGTAAATATCTGATAAGCTATTAATCTGGGTCTGGGAGAGTACTACCACTACCATAACTGCAAGATCAATATTTTAAATTCTCTTTCATAGTTTTCTAACCATAGACTTAGAAAGTACTTTTCATTGTCCAAAAAACATTTGTTACCATCATCTCTGACAGGAATATACTGCCACTTTTACAAAACAAATTTCATTACAGATTATAAACAGTGGAAATGCTACTGTGTCTAAAACTTATGCTTTCACAAACTTATTTCTTATAAATTCCAGGGATTCAACTCAGAAGATTCTCCTCAAACAGATCAGATGCCCTCTCCCTTAATTAACAGGCCCTAAGAGCCTAAGACTTCCTACTTTCTCTGGTCCTGGCACCCTGCTACTCAATTACCAGTATCTAAAGATACTTTTTTCCCTAAACTTAACATTGTCCTCTGCTCTGCCAGCACCTTACCAGGTCAAGAGACAATGGACAGATCCACAGATTCTTGACATCAGTAAAACAATCAGATATTAAGGATATGGCCAGCATCCCATCTTTTTTTTCTCAGATCCTCCAAGATTTCAAAGCCCAAAAATAACCAGGAAACAGTCTTGAGAACCCAGTGCCCCATCCCTGTCCTACCTGCTGTCCTGTTTAGTTTCCTCACCTTTTATAATGAGAAAAAGATGTAAATGTTAGGATTGCAGGCATTATGCTGACCTGTCATCTGTCAGGATACACCCAGGCAACCCTGGCCCACCCAAAGACCTAGTCTGTATACAGGTGCAAAATTTGCCTCTCTCTTTCCTCCCTTCTACCCTAATCTCAAAAAACTCCACACTCAAGCTCTGTTGGCATGATAAATTTTTTCTGCCCTTGGTTCTCAACCACCATGGGAACCACCAGGCTCCCTCTCACACTAAAATCATAACACCTGCCATTCATAGATGAGGCTACCTCTTAATCCTTGTTTTATGCCTCAGTGGTAGCTGGGTTGGTCAGATCACAAGCTTTCCCTCATCATCATCATTCAGAAGAGTTTTCCAGCACTTCCAGTGCTAACACACCCAATGTAGCAGGCAGCAGAGCTCAGGGCTGATTCTTCTGCTCTGGTCCCTTCAGGTTTAGCTCACCCACAATCACTCCAAAATTATCAGCCTTGCTGTCTTGATTGGGTGACATGCAGGGCCCACTCTCCAGATTGTTGCACTTGGTGAGGAATAGACCCAGCTTTTCCATTTCCATACCACTGTTGTGACAAGGGGTGGGGAAGAGGTATATTTCTGTCACCCTTGACATCCCATGGCATACAAGGGCAGGGTTGGAGGCAGCTCTCAACACCTACAGGCCCAGGTCACTTGTGCCCTCAACAACAGGGTTAGCTCTAGGGTACTGCCCAGGTAAGGTGCTCTGTTTGCTCTCCTGTGTGATGCAGCTGATGAGGGGCAGGGCCAGTTCTCCCCCTTTCATGGACCCAGGGCCAACTCTCGCTTATTACATGTAGCAAGGAGTGAGGGAATAAGGGAGGGCACTTTATTCTCATCCATGCCACTGGATAGCAGATACGGGGAGGGTCAATCCTCCTGCTCTCATGCCTTCCAAGCCCACTCACGTGTGTCCCTGTGAAATGGGTCAGCTCTATTGTGCTGCCCAGGTGAGATGCCAGGACTGATCTCCTTAGTGTTGCTAATGGTAGGGGACACTGTCGAGTCTCCCACTCCCACGACTTTAGGGTCAGCTTTCCTACCTGCCACAGGTGGTGAGTAATGAGATATAGGAGTACGGGGTAGATCATCTCTCACCCATTCTGCCTGTGGCAGCAGGGTCAGCTCTGCTATGCTGCCTGGCCTAGCTTCAGGGAACACTCTCATGAGTGCTTCAGCAAGAGATGAGCAGTATCAGCTCTCCCACTCTTGTGACCCGGGGTCCACTGTTTATAGTAGGCAGTAGGTGGCAAGGGATGAGGGAAAAAGAGTAAATATCTCTCCTGATGTGGGATTCCCCTCTGTATACTGTGAATACCATTGGTTAATAAAGAAACTGTCTTGGGCCTTTGCAGGGAAGAGAGGGAGGTAGGAAACACTAAGCTGAATGCTGGGAGAAAGGAGGCAGAATAAAAGAGAAGCCATGGAGCTGCTGCTAGAGACAGACAAATTGAAACTTTAATGGTTGACCTCGACCGCATGGTGATATGCAGATTAATGGAGATGGGTTAAATAAGAATGTAAGAGTTGCCCAATAAGAAGCTAGAGCTAATGAACCAAGCAGTGATTTAAATACTATAGTTTCTGTGTGATTATTTCAGGTCTGAGCTGCCTGGCAGCCAGGAAATGAACAAGTGGCCTCCTTACGACAAATTGGCATACCAATATGGTTGACTGAATCTACGTAAAACCTAAGAAAGCTGGGAAAGAAATTTCTAGAAATTTCTGAGTGTGGCTCCTACCTGGTGGTCCCAGAGCTGGCAGTAATGGTACCTTCACCATTTTGAAAGTGGAAAGAGGTAGAGCCAGCACTCAGAGCCACTGCAACCAAGCTGCTTAACATTTTAAAAGCCCTTTAGGACAGAAAACGATTACAGATACACAATAAGAACATATTCAGACGTAAAAGACCTCTGAATGAGAAACTGTGTGTTTAAAAAAATGTACATAGGTTTGGATGAGAGAAAAAGGGGTATTGAGAGTTAGAAAAGAAATAAATTGTTTGTTTTTAAAAACATAAAGCAAAGTCTTTAAAGAGACAGAGTACAGACATTCAAAGATTAAAGGAGTAAAGATAATAAACATTAAAAAGTAATTAATAAAAACAAATAAGCTACATAAAGAAGAAAAATACACAGTCTGGATACTGTATGTTATTGTGTTGTCTTTAAATTATTTGATGGCTGAGGAAGGAACAAAAGCTGATAAAAGATATTTGATTATGAATGTAACTGGATTAATCCAACATATGTATTTTAAAAATGCCTTGATTTTAAAATTTAAGTCAAAATGTATTTACTTTGGAAAAAAGGTTTTGCTTTTGTTTCCACAGGAAACGAGAGGTTGTGGATTCACTATGGGCTAAGAAAAATCAGGTTTTACCAAGGAAGAGCCCCTTGAAGAATCTCCAAAATGAGCAAATGGTCCAGATGATCTAACATTTCAGAGGACCTGTGTTGGAGTTTTCTCTGAGTTCTGTATCCAGAACAGTTTCAAGACTGCTGACTGAGATGATCAAGCCTCATAAAACATTCCATTAAGGACTTGACCATATTTGAAAATTTTCTTTACATCCCCATAAGATTATCAGTGCTCTCATTTGGCAGAAAGTAGCCTGTAAAACTATGCCCACATCCCCAAAATGTGGATTATGGATGTTTGCCTTTGTTTAGAATGTTGGTTGCAACTTGTTATGGATACTGGTCAGAAGAAAGGCTAACCAAATGAGATTTGATTCAGAGTTCTTGTTTAAAAAATAAAAGTCAAAAAAAAGGGGGGGAAGTGCTGTGGGACAATGGTCTGTACCCTGTCACTTGTATTATTTTTAATAAAACACTGATTGGCCAGTAGCCAGGCAGGAAGTATACGTGGGATGACCAGAAAGGAAGTAGAGGTTGAGCGACAAGAAGAGGAGAATTCTGGGAATAAGAAAGTTCAGCCTGTAGCCTTGACCCAACCACATAGGAAGCAAAATGTGACTGCCTCGCCACAAAAGGTACCAAGCCAAGTGGCTAACACAGACAAGTATTATGGGCTAATATAAGTTATAAGAGTTAATAAGAAACCTGATCTGCTAAGCCAATCAATTTATAATTAATATAGACTTCTGTGTGTTTTCTTTGGGGCTAAATGATTGAAGGACCAGGTGGGACAGAAAACTCTGTCAACACTCTTCCTTTTCCATGCTGCCACATGATAGACTGTGGGGCTAGATCTCCCACTCTTGCATATTCTGGGCTAGCTTACTCTTACCACTACCATCAGGAACTGTACATTCCTGGAGAGGAGCAGGTCCTGGTCTACACAATGGTTTAATTGAAGAGAAGCTGGGCCAACTCTGCAATCCCATCCTCATTGCTTTCAGTGATAACATGGACAGCGACATAGAGCATAACCTATGTTAGGGTCATGGATCCAGACATGGACCCTGGCAACACCAAGCCTGGCCAATATCATGGTCCCAACTGACAGTGCAAGTAACTTAGATCTGCATGAACCAAACAACAGTGTGGCCTTTGAACCCTCACATGGTCCCAGGTGTAGGCCCAGATCCCAGGCATACACACTGTCTTTGATAGTGACAGGAAACTTGGACAAAAGTACAGGTTTTGTCTGTGGAAGAACCACAGACAAGGACATGGCCCTGGCTACAGCTCAGGCCCATACAGTGCCCTATTCCTTGGTAGCAGCACAAGCTACTCAGGTCTGTATGGGCTTGGCAATAGCACAATTCTCATGCAACAAGAAGGCAACAGGTTGAGGCCCAGATACTGGAAATCAGTTTGACTTTTGATAGCAACATGAGATATAGATTTGCATTTGGGCCATGGACCCAGATATTTTTTTTTTCTTTCCAGCAGCTTGGGCCAGGATATCACTGTGGCCCTAGCTGGCACTGCAGATCACCTAGACAAGCATGACCCAAGTAGCAGAATGACTTCCAAACACTAACATGTCCCCAGATAGGAAACAAGACCTGAGGTATCCGCTCAAATTTTGATGGTAACAGGAGCCACTGACATTGAAAGAACCTGGCTGTGGTAAGACCACAGACCCAGACATGTCCTACTGTTGCAATTTGGGACTAGATGACACCAATAACCCCGAGGGTAGTATGGGACACCCAGGTCTATATGGCCCTGTTGGCAGCTTGACTGTCTAAGACCAACATGGCCTCAGGTTTTGGCTTAGTCTGCATGCTTCTGCACAGCCCTCAGTGGCAACAGGAGCCATGGACATCCACTCAGAGTCCAGTCGCAGTGGGGCCACATACATTAGGCTCTTGATGAGATTGAATCTGTGTCACTTTTAGCCCTTGCTCTCCCAGGTTCATGCCACCAACTAAAGCAGTAAATAATCTAAATACTTGTTTCATTCTATACTGTGATAAAGAAGTGTCTTAGTAGTGATTTAACATGTTATTTCAAGACATAAACTGGATATGGCATCTATAAAAATTTCTGTATGTTGAAGAATGGCAAATAAGACATCCATTCTGCAAACAGTATTGCCTAATTCAAGAAACATTTCAGGATTCATTGATGAAGAGATTACCCTACTATCTATGGAGAGGATGTTAGCTTACTCTTTCCTTAAGAAAAAGAAAACACTGAAAAATAAAGCAGTTCTACAGCTTATAAAATACATCTATGCTTGTGCAATCCTAAAAATAGGAATAATTATATTACTTTCACTTTAATATTTTTGACACAAGTTGAAATGTTTAATATGCGTAAATGTATAGGTTGACATGTTTAATTTTTTAAACATTTTTATCAACAAAATTGATATTATTTTTTAACATTTTATAAGGGTCTAATAAGCAATTTGCACAAAATAACTTCAGTTTCAATTTTTTAACATATCTTTCAGAAGACAATATTTAGCCTCAGACCCTAGAAGATTTCATGTTTCTTCTCTTTATTAAGTGATTCACTGTCAATCTAGTTTATTCTGTTGGAAGATTGATTATTATACTTCAGTGACTTAAGAGCAATTCTTGAGAACTAATTCACTGTGAAAGTTCAAAAACCATAAATGGCATATCCTCCTGGTCAAAGTGCTCTAAAATGAAAATAAAGTGATTACAGCAATACTTACTGTAAACAACAGATTTAGCACTGAGAGAGCATACAAGTTAGGTAAAGCAAATATTTAGAGACTAGAATGTGGTTATACTTCAATTCTATCAGAGATGTGATTTGAAGGAAAAGTTCATGCTTCAAAAGATTATAACAGGAAGTTGCAATAGAGACGTTTTAAATATTGGTTCAACCTCAGGGCAAGGATTAGAGATAGCCATAAGAAAATGTAGGTTGGTTACCTTTTGGCAAAATCTTCAGGACAGCCATGTCTCTTATATACTTTTGAATTCAGTGAAATTTAGCATTTTTCCATTATGATACAATGTCTGGTGGGCTGAGAAAGCAAGTTGTGTAGTAAGATCCTGAAATATGTAGTATGGGAAGATCATACCTGAATTTCTAGGTAACAATATGAGAGGACTGAACCTGAAATCCTTGTTAGAATATTGAGTTAAAAAATAAAATGGTAAAGAAAACAATCCATTGCTATTCAAGGTAACATTAAAGTAAATGTGAAAGTTGAATGGAAATATATTGCCTACAACTTGGAAATTCATTTTATCTGTTCATTATGGTTTGATGTACACATTAGCAATGAGTCATTAAAACCCTGTTTGAAATGAGGATTCCTGTTTGGGAGATGAATAATAAAGAAATCATGCTGTTATATATAGCGAAATGCGTAGTATGATGTGTAGAAATGCAAGCTTCTACTTAAGAAGATCACTCAATTCCAACTAAAAAAACTGGGTAATTTATCAAGATGATTATCCTCAAGTTTCATAGTATATGTGTAAAATTGTATTGAATAGCAAAGATTGATAAGGACATCTCAGAAAACACTAATTTCAAAAAGTTCTCTCTGTTAGCAGAAATTGTGCACTATTTGAAAAATATGACATTAACATGAGTATATATTAGCATATCAATAAAATATTGGCCAAAAACTACAGATATAAAAGCATCTGAGCAGATTAGTGGTTCAAGGACAGATAATTGCAAGTGTAAGCACTAGTTATTCATATAGAAATAATATATTGGCAGATTATCCCATGTAACTTAAAAAAATGCATCTGGAACAGATAATAAAATGATGAGGAGAAATTATTTTATGTGACCTGCATACTCCTAGCTAGAGCTTACGTACTGGACTATTTGTGTTCATAGAGATATGCTTGTGGTGATTGCGGTATGAAGCTGTGCTATGGGTTGGTCTTTCTGTATGCTGTGAATATGTGCTGCTCACATTGGTTGATAAATAAAATTGCTGTGGCCTATGTCAAGCTAAGAGAGAGCCAGGTAATAAATTCAAGCACAGATATAGCAGAAGAAGAATAGAGTCTGGAATATGCCAGCCAGTCACCCAAAGCAAGATGCCAGGACACAAATAATATCACAGCCACATGATAATATATAGACTAATAGAAATGGGTTAATTGATTTGTTAGAGCTAGCTAGTAATAAGCCTGAACCATTGGTCATGACAAATTAAAAGTAATATTAAACCTCTGAGTGGTTATTAGGAAACTGGCAAGTGGGAGATAATCATCCATTTATAAGGCTGTGCTGTTGGCACACGTGTACCTGATCAACTGAAATTAGCAGCAATGGCTGGATATGCAATCACACAGCTGCAACGCCAGAACTGAAGTGGAAGAGGCAGAAGGATATTAAGTTCAAGACCAACATGGTTTATAGTAAGACCAAAGCCTATGAATGTGTGTAAAGTTGATGATTTTATGTCATGTTGTTTTGTTTATAATGAATTTAACATATTTTGTTTATAATGAATTTAACATATCCTAAGTATTTCTGGAATTTCATGTTTTTGATTCAAATTAATTCTGAAAGATCAATATAAATGTCACAAAGTCATTGTCACTACAATTCATTATTTTAATAATAATAACAAATACATATTAGAAAATCTCCTTAAAAGTATATATTCCATATGAGTTATTATTGATGTAATTTAGATGTGCATTTATCTTATTTTATAAGTGTTCCATTAAATAAACCATTCAATCTTAATTTTATTTCTAAAATTATGTTAAGAATTCTTCAGTAAATCACAATAAAGAGTGATATTTATCAATCTAATATGCTAATATGCTTACCTCTTAATAGTGGCATTCGCTACGAGATTATGGAATCCAGTTACATTCAGACTACTGCATTCCACTCCCTGAGCCCCATAATCTTGTAAAAATATCATAATGCAAAATTTATTTAGTCCAACTTCAAATGTTCTCATAGTCTATCGCAGACTCAACAATTTTAAAAGTTCAAAGTCTCTTCTCAGATTCATGCACTCTTTTAACTATAAAATCAAAATCAAAAACCAGATCACATATAACATATAATGGCAAAGGATATACATTGCCATTACAAAACACTGGGAGAGAAGTATAGTGAGGAAATACTGGACTAAAGCAAGAAAGAAAACCAGCTGGGCAAACTCCAAAACCCACAGGTAAGTGTGGTTCCCATCCCTAAGCAAAGAACCTTCTTTTTGCAACATAAACTACTAGAAGTGGGAGTTATGAAAGTGATATAAATATAGAATTATTTTATGAAATCTCTCTCAAGCAAAATTTTAATTCAAAAGAAAGAGTGTTAAGTAATGGCATTGATAAAATCAAGTTGTAATTAGCATGGAGGACAGGACATATGATAGAAACTTATTTATTATAGAAAATCAATAAATACTATGCAAAGAAGTAGATTTCTAAGCATGTTACATAGTATGAAATCAAAAGAAATGAATATTAGAAGAAAGTATTTAAAAGTTGAAGAGTAAGGTAATTTCAAGCTCTTGCAATACCCAGATATTGATCTCCAGGTCCTCTGAATTAAATGAATATATCATGAGGAATAAATGCTAAATTTTATAATAAAGAAAAGTCAAACTAAATATAGAAAATACACTCAAACAAAATATTTCAAAATGCAATTCATGAATTTACCATCAGATAACATTTATGTTAGTAAAAATTATGACAATAAAGGTTTGAAATACAAAGAAATCTCCTCTTCTTTTGAATAAATGAGGAAGGCAGGATGCTTACTGGACTACTTAAATAAATTAAATTAAGTTAACCTAATTATTTTGTTATGTATTATTGAACTGTTTCTAGCAAAGTTGTTCAGATTTATAGCTCTTAATTTCTTTGAATTGTTATTAATTTTTAAATATGTGTCTTATAATATAATGAAGCTTTGGTTGGGGGCATCCAAAGACTAAAACTAATCAGTAAACATTTGCTGAGAAGTTGGCATACTAGATTTTTATAGTAGTTACAGCTGTGCTTCAAATGCTAATGAAATGATTAACTAGTGTGACAATAGTAAGACAGAGGCAGGTTAGGGTGTTTCCATGGATACTTTATACTGTAATAAGAAGTTCATGTGAAAACATAAATTATTTTGAATTATCAGCTGCTAAAATGCTAGAATCACTTTCTACTGCGAGCTAAAATATTAAGATATTTGGAAATGAATACAGATACTCTATTATGAATTGTAAGTACAGCCACATAACTCATTTAAGCTTAGATATATGGTATAATTATATTTTAATTCATAATTAATACTGGCACAATTTCCCAGTTTCAAATATTACTTCTATTAAATGATACTATCTAAAATAAATGATACAAAAACTGTCATTAAGTAATTAAAATGCATGAAATTAGTCATTTAAATGAAAGTAACTTCTGTTGACTTAGAAGACTCATGAGCTAAAAGGCACAGCAGCACTGCATTGACAGCTGTGTCTGTTATAGAGATATAAAATAGTAGCAATCTCCTTTCATTAGGGATCAGTCCTCTTTGATTTTCACTAGCTTACATGCAGTGCACTGTGTTTAATATATCCAGTATGTAAATAAACGAGCATTCCTATTGGTTGTTGCATTTCAAATTTTAGCAGTCAGTAAATATTTTTCCTGAATTACAGTTGATTCTCTTAATGATTATTTACATAGAATAAATAACACAACTTGAGAAACAAAGATCTATAGTGTTTAAAGAAAATTGTAATTTTATTTAACTCCAGCTTCCTTCAATGTAAATGTAAGTTTTTAGGTATGAATCCATTTTCTTTTTAAAAAATCTATTATCAATTCATTGTAGATTTTACATTTGCATTCTAATCCTACTCATTTTTCTAACCCCTCACATCTGCCCCCTTCCCCTGCAATCTCCACCACAAAACAAAACAAAATTTAAAAGAATAACCAAGAACCAGAAAAACAAACAAGCAGAAATTCTTTTTGTAGAAGTTGTAGTGTGGCTCAGTGAGTCACACAATATACTCTTTAGTCCAAACACCTTTACTTATAAGTGTTTATTGTAATGAGTCACTCATTTGGTTCGAGGCGTCTGGCTTCTGCAGCATTATCAATAATGGTCTTTCTGGGGTGCCTCTTGGATATCCTGATGTTTGTCTGTGTGGTGGAGATTCTACAGATCTATAGGTCTTGCCTCTTCACATGTTCCTGCTGTCAAAGATGAGGTGAATGTTGGGTGGGCTAACTTATAGCTCTGGTTCTGGGACTAGGTGGCAGCTGAGTTTGCTCAGACCATCAGCTTTCCTTTTTCATCTCCACTTAGGTGAGCCCTCTAGTACTATCTCCACTAGGTCAACCAAAGCAGTAAATATCTATACTGTATACTGTATACTGATATTTAAAGTTTCTATACTTTACCTATACCACGTGACTATAGGACCAGCTCTCCCACTCTGCCACTTTCAGCGCGGTTCACCACACCCTCATCAACAGGAACAGCTCTACTGTGCTGCCCAAGGAAGTTGTAGCGCCTGCCCTGCCAAGTGCTGCTGCTGAGGAGGAGCAGGGCCAGTTTTCTCTAGTGCTATAGTCATTGAGGTGTGGGGCCAACTCTTTGCAACCCTATCCTCACTGTCTTTAGTAGTAACAGGAGCGAGTTATGGACTTCAAGATGGATTGAGGCTGCAGCAAGGCCATGGACCTAGATATGGCCCTTGGCAACTGAAATGCTGGGATGACACCACGGCCCCAGGTGGCAATGCGGGCCATTTGGAACTGTATTCCCAGCAGAAGCATAAGCCATGGGCACCAACATGGCTCAGGATGGTGGCCCAGACCCCTGATTTCTTCGTGGCCCTTGGTGGCAATACAGACCATGACTATCAACACAGACTCCAACTGCAGTTCAGTTGAATAAAAGGTCCAGACATTGTCCTTTGCCGCAGCCAGAACCCAGTTAACACCATACCCTGGTTGGCATTGCAGGTCACTCAGATCAGTGTGCACCTGGCAGCAGTAAGGTCCTGGAACACCAACGTGGACCCAGGTGGTAACCCAGATACCAGATATCTGCATATTCCTCAATGGAAACAGGAGCCTTATGCATCAATGCTGAATAAATTTGGCTGCAACAGGGCCATGGATCCAGACATTGCCCTAACTACTGCTCAGGCCCATAACATGGCATGGCCTGGGGTGACAGCACCTGTCACTTAGTTCTGTATGGACCCAATAGTGGTACAGACCTTGGACACTAACATGGCCAGAGGAGGCAGTCCAGATCCCAGGCATGTGTGGTCTTTGGTGACAACACAGAAAATAGACTCCAGCTTTGGAATGAACAAAGACCAAGGCATGGTCCTTGGCAGCAGCACAGGTCCAGATGTCATCTTGGCCCTAGATAGCATCAAAGATCATCCAGATCAACAAGCCTCCCTGACAGCATGGCCCCTAGTCTGAGGGTTTTCATTGCTGTGAAGAGACAATGACCATGGCAACTCTTAAAAGGAAAACATTTCATTGGCATGACTTATAGTTTCCGAGGTTCAGTTCATCATCATCATAGCAGTAAACATGGCAGTGATGGTGCAGCAGCTGTAGTTGAGAGGCCTACATCTTGCAGGCGATCGGAAGTGGAATGACACACTGGACCTTTTTACTGAGCATAGGAAGCCGCAAAGTTGGCCCTTACAGCGGCACACTTCCTCAAAAAATGCCATACCCATACCAAGCAAGTCACACCTCCTAATAGTACCATTCCATATGAGATTGGGGAGGCCAATTACATTTAAATTACCCCATTCTGAATGCCAACATGTGTCCAGGTGGCAGCCCAGACTCTCGGCATCTGCTCATCCTTCTGTGGTAAATGGTGTCACAGACATCAACAGAGATCCTGGCTTTGGTAAGGCCTCACATTGAGGGATGGCCCTCAGCTACAGTTCGGGTCTGCATGACACCACTGTCCCAGGTGGCAGCACAGGCCAGCAAGATCTACATGGTCCTGGTGGCAGCTTGACCCTCAAATACCATCATGGCCTTGTGTTTTGCTGTTACCCATACTCAGTTAGCAAGTATGGGTGTGTCCTCTCATGTTCAACCACCCTGTACTCTCTGCTTTCTCTTTCCTTCCTTTATGCACTCATGATTCTCCACATAGATTAGTGCAGTTTTCACCAGCTTCTCTCTTAATAATCTATGTTCCTTTTTAAAATTCATTTCTTCTACAACGGGAGTCAATTCCTCATTATTAATGTGAATAATTTTTAATAAGGGTATATAATTATTGTTTAAAAGCATCAAATTATTTGAAAAGCTAGAATTATGGTCCTTGTTTAATTCAAGAAGGCACTACAATATATGCACAAGTATTCTAAACATCCCTATGTTTACTGCCTACAAGGTCCACAGATGAATGACATTGCCTCTTTGCTTATGTATTTTGTGAAATTGTCATCTAACTAAATCTCTGCTTTCACAGGACATTCCAAGGGCTCCTGTATTAGCTCTGTCAATCAAGGCCGCCTTGTCTACAGTTCTTATTATTTTTTAGTCTTCCACATTTTCATAGTACAACCACTGTGTTATTTTTGTGAAAGTGAGCAATTTAATATCTATAAACTTATTACAATAAATGTTGGGTATATTATTCCATACATTTTTGGAGCATGCTATTCCTTAAAATGTAAAGAACTTCTTTTCTTTCCTTATTGCTCTCAGTAAGATAACTACAAACTGTAAACATACTTATGAAGTATACTAGCTAGTTGTATATTGCTGTGACTTAATGCTTTTAAGAGAAAGCATTAACTTAGGCAGAGGTTGGTGTCTATAATGGCAGAGTGAAGGTGTGACAGTGTGAACAGCTGGAAGGTAATATATTGATTCACAGGCAGGAGGCAGAGAGCACGCTGGGCATGTCACCAGTCTTTTGAAAGCACAAAGTATGGCCCCCAGTGACATGCTTCCTCTAGCAAGACCACACTGCCTTATCCTTCCCAAACTACTACTAAATGGGACAGTTGATCAAATGCCCAAGATTTTGGGGTCACATCATTCAAACTACCACATTAAGAAATAATTGCAAAAACATAAAGAAAGAAAGAAAGAATTGCAACACTAAAAATCAGTATTTATTTCTAGTAAGAATAATTGAAGTACTAAAAATCAATTTCAAAAAATCTTGATGGCTTACTTTGGGGCTTTTATTATACTCCATCAAGAATATACTCCATCAGAATCATTATCATGCTTTCATTTGTTTATTCATTTATTTTTAAACTGAAAATAGATTCTTCTCCCAAACAAAACATCCCAACTACAGTTTTTCTTCCTGCCATTCCTCCTCCCTTCACCCTCCTTTCAGTCCATTTCCTCACAGTTTTTCTTCAGGAAAGTGCATGCCTCCAGGAGACTACAACCAAGCATCACAAACAGAACAAGATACAGTATGACAAAGCAAAGCCCTCTATTGAGGCTGCACAAGGGAACACAACATGAGGAAAAGAGTCACAAGAACAGGCAAAAGTGTCAAAGACACATCTTGCAGGAGACTCAGAAAAACAACAATCTAACAATCATAACATAAATGCAGAGGACTTGGTACAGATGTACGCATTCCCGTTTGCCACTTCAGTCTCTGTGAGCCGTGTGAGCCCTGCTTAGCTGATTCAAGTGGGCCATGTTCTCCTGATGTCCTCCTTCTCCTCTTTCTCCTACAAACTTTCCTCCCTGGGTGTTCCCTGATCTCCACAGGGAGGAACTCAAAAGAGATTTTCAACTTAAACTCTTTTATTACACAGACTCCTAATGTTCAGAAGCCTTGGAGGGATTATTGTTCCAATTCAAAGGTTGAAAATGGAAGCAGGAGCCCAGACCCAAAGTCAGACATTATGCAGAGGAAACATTAGGAAATGCTGAGGGTTTCTCAGTTTATTAAAATTTGAATATGATGGCTCATATCTGTAATCTTTGTCCTGGAGAGGATAAGGCAAAGTATCTTAAGGGCAGTGGTCATGGCCAAAACTCATCTCAAAACAAAACAAAACAACTAAAAGCCAAAAAAATAAAAAAACAAAAATGTGCAAACAATAACAATGACAAAAATCCAGTAAAACAAACAAACAAACAAAAAACACAATGAAATAATGCAAATATTTAAAATAATACATGTAAATAACACAAACACACACAAAAGAAACAAAACAATACAAAACTTTCAATATGGCTTTTGAGATTTTTTCTAATCATTTTATATAAGTGGGTTTTGTCCTGTGTGTCTCAATCATGTGATCCCAGGAATAAACTGCTATGAACTATATCAGATGGAATAGAAAGTGAACCACAATAAGTTCTCACCATCGACACTTGAATGTAGTTATGGTAAAACCTATATCTTAAGTATTCAAATGATCTTTCCATAAGGACATGTGTTTAATTACAGCTTTAAGATGACAATAAAACAATAAAACTCTCCAATAAAAGTAATATGTAGTATCTTTACAGCAGATCATATTAGAGGTACAATTTAAGAATTAGATAAATTAACAGGCTTTAAGTTAAGTGTGTATTAGAAGATTCATAACTGCAAACTTTTCAATACAATAAAGATTTATATTTTAGATATATGTTTTAATGCCAGCAATGGGTTTTAATTTTTATTTTACCATTTTCTTAGATATATAGCAAGAGACAGAAGATATACAAAAATCATTGATAAAAGAGGACACCATCCCATAAAATACAAGTATTAAAACACAATATAACATGTATTGAACATATAATTTATCAGGGCAGCTTTTGGGAATGACTTTAACCCCAACACTCTGCAGGCACAGGCAGAGTTTGAGGCCAACCTGGTCTACAAAATGAGACAACTGGTGCTACACTAAGAAACCCTATCTCAAAAAACAAAACAAAACAAAAATCAGAAACCAAAAACCAAAACACAGAAAAGAAAGAAAAATGAAAATAAAAGTTAACCCAAGTAGAGGTTTTCAGTTATTTTCAAAATGTAACTATTTACTGTCCTTATTGCATCCCATTGCTTGATACTTGAGATACTACTATGCCACTATCTTTATCTTTAATGTTAGATAATACAAATATGGTTAATTATTAATTTCATGGAGAGAAATTTTCTACAAATGAGATGTTTGATTCATGTCTGCATTCTTGGGCATATGTAAAATACAAAGATGTTCATCTAAAGAATATGTTTCTCATATTTAATATAATGGCAAAATAAATTAGCTGTACTCAGGTTAAGTGCTAATATTTTCAAAAGCTAAATAATCACTCTCAATTTCATGAACTCTGCTGGAGTCTTTCTAATGTAGATCATAATATTACTGCCTACTTAAAGCTCATTAAAGTTTGTCTTGTGTTATTCGTCCTCTCCAAGAATGTCAGCACACATACATTATTCAGGGAAAGCACAGTGAACTTTATGAAGGGAGATTATATTACAAGGAAAGGAGAAAGCCTTCATTCTCCATTCCAACCCATGCTGTTATAAAGGGCTACTGTGGACACTCCCCCCCACACACTTTGAAGTTTACCTCCCTTTTTATTATTTCTATCATATTCCTTTTCATCTCCAAAAATATTCCCATATTCTACTTCTTTTATATAGGGTATAAAGACACTGGCTGAGTTACTGTAAATGATTCACCATTTTCATGTTCTCAGCTGGATCTTTAAATAACCTATGCTGAAAAAGGCATTGTTTGCCAGATCATTTCCTCCTTCTCTTTGTCTAGAGTAACACTGGGGTGAACTTAACTCAGTAAATAAAACAGCATTTGCCTGAAGAATTTAAACCAAATGTTCCAAGCTAGTGTTGTAAATTAGGTCATTAAATAATAGCAATTGTACTGAAAAGGTTAGCAAACTTTAAAAGTCAATCACAAATTCTGACACTTCCTTGATGACTGCACAAGTACTTTCCAGGAGCATGTTTCTGTGACAGCCCATCCCCAGAAAAGTTCCATATCTGACTACATTCAAATGGAAGATGTACAATTGTTACTATTTAAATATCAATTATGACTTTTGAGGAAATAGTGAAACTGAAATTTTTAAAAAATGCAGCAGTCCAGGTCATTGCTGCTTCAATTTGAGTGATAAATACAAAAAAAAAAGAAAAGAAAAAAGTCAATATAAGAAAAAAAAAACATGGTGATATTCGAGGTAATCATCAGTGTGGTGGTGGGGCAAGGCCAGTTCAGGCACCCTCTACTCTGCTGCCCAAGGACCTAGCTGGGGACATCCCTGTGGAAACCTGGGATCCCCTCTAGAGCCAAGTCTCTTGCCAACCCCAAAATGGCTCCCTTAATGTAGATTTCTTCCCTGCTCCTATATCCACCCTTCCTCCATCTCCAACCTCCCACTCCCCCAAGTTCTCTCCAGTCTTTCCCTTCTCCTTTCTCTCTCCCCGTCTCCCCTTCCCCTAACGCCACCCCACCCCTACCCCCNNNNTTCCCCTAACGCCACCCCACCCCTACCCCCACCCCTATACTCCCAACTTTTGCCCCACAATCTTGTTTGCTTCCAATTTCCAGGAGGATCTATATATGTTTTTATTTGGGTTCACCTTGTTATTTGGCTTCTCTAGGCTTGGGAACTATAGGCCCAATGTCCTTTGTTTATGGCTAGAGTCCACAAATGACTGAGTACATACCATATTCATCTTTTTGGGTCTGAGAGACAGAGAACCACATCAGAGCAATGGACTGAGTCCCCAAGGTCCAGTTGAAGAGAAGAAGGAGGGAGAAGATGAGCAAGGAAGTCTGGACTGCACCGGGTTCATCCACCCACTGAGACAGTGTGCCTTTTCTAATGGGAGCTCACCAAATCCAGCTTGACCGGGACTGAATGAGCATGCTATCAAACTGGACTCTCTGAATGTAGCTGAAAATGGGGGCTGACTGAGAAGCTATTGATAAAGGCAGTGGAACTTGTTTCTACTGCATATACTGGCTTTTTGGGACCCTAG
The DNA here is from genome assembly GCA_001685075.1 of Bramus lutescens. Lineage (NCBI taxonomy): Eukaryota > Metazoa > Chordata > Mammalia > Rodentia > Cricetidae > Bramus > Bramus lutescens. The sequence goes on from LOEQ01001452.1 coordinate 269,103, forward strand.
TTTCTTTGGATGCAAAGCTTCCTAGGCCTGGATGCAGGGGGGAGGACCTTGGACTTCCCACAGGGCAGGGTTCTCTGCCCTCTCTCAAGGAGGAAGGGGGAGGAAGGAGGGTGAGTGGGGGAACAGGAGGGGAATGGGAGGAAGTGAGGAAGTGAAAATTTTTGAATGGAAAAATAAATAAATTAAAAAAGGAAAAAAAAACATTACAAGTAATAAGTAGTGAGATTTATCAATGTTTCCTACATTTATTTGCCCTTGACTACCTTTAGTCTTTTTTCATAGCTGGGTATAGTAGAGAGATGAGGAAAATATTTGAAAAGTCAAGCACGATGTATCTTTCTTGAATATGTATTTGCAGCAAGAAATGTGTTAGTGGATGGAGCAAAGGTTATTGTAGGTCTACTTCTGCACCACCTGTGTGGGCTGAGCAAACTGGTTATAAACCAAAACAAGCAGCTTCATTACTGATACAACAAAATTAGCAACCTATATTTCTTCGTGCAAGGGAACACTAGTGTGGACAAAAAATGATTAGCCCTGAATCTGACAACTTTCCTAGAACAGGTACAACAACCTGTTCTAACACCACTGTCTAGATGTTCTTATTTTTGAATGTGTTAAAGATGGACAAACGATCCAGTTTGAAAAATCCTTCTACTTAAAATTCTCCTAAGGAAAAATATTTTCTTGACTTATTCAGGTTTGAAACTCCTTTAACAAACATCTGGGTAATGAGTAGTGTTTCTTTTCTTTGTATATAATACCAGTATTTTGCTTCTCTCAAGTTATTTCTGAATTGTTTAACAAATTGATGATCACATACAGTTCAGCATAAAAATATATGTTTATGACAGTAGTTTTCAATAATCAAGACAGGAGGGCATCATGTGGCTTTAGTGATTAGTTCTTTATTGAACACATACATACTGCATGCAAATGTACAAATAAGGAGGAGAAGAGGTAGATTCAAATGCAGAGGAACCTGGCTATGTTCAGTGATTTTGCCATCTTATAGTAGGTAGAGAACTACAGTCCTTCCCAGGCCAGAGCAGTACAGGGAAAGTAAGGCTTCTTCTGAAGTGTGCTATATGACGTAATTCTCCCCAAGAGAAACTCAGTTAACATTATGAGAACAAATAATGGCGTTGTTATAAAGTGATGACTTGGTTCATAGTTTGTGCCCTTTGTCTTGTGTGATATAAGACCTTGCTCCTTGGTATTCTCACAAAAGCACACCTCTAGTCTACTCATGAAGAAAATATAAATAAATGGGAACTGGTGCACAAGTGTTCCATGAAACTCTCAAAATACCAAGGAAGGAGAGCCTTTAAATCTTCCCAGCCTAGAAGAACTCATGAGACATGTTGACTAACCACAACTTGGTATCTTAGGTAGATTTTTGTGAAATATAAAATAGCATCAGGTAAACACTCTCCATTCTCCTTACTTACTTACTATTGCTATAAAAATAGCCTAAAATGTTATATCAAAATACTATTTTTTATATTTTATTTTATTTTTGAGACAGGTTTTCTCTGTAGCTTTGGAGCCTGTCCTAGAACTAGCTTTTGTAGACCAGGCTGGTCTCGAACTCACAGAAATCTGCCTGTGTCTACCTCCCGAGTGCTAGGATTAAAAGCGTGTGCCACCACTGCCCAGCCAAAATACTATTTTTTCATTCCATAGTTCATTTGAGCTTGTATTTTGCTGCTGATTTCTCATCAGCATTTTGAACTTTTTGTATCTTCATCACCAATGGATTTGTGTCAAATTTAGCTTTGTGGAGGAAGAATGTTTGATGTTTATTTGACTTATTCACCTGGAATGTTGTTCTTTGTTAGTATAGGTAGACGGTTATATTTTTCAAACTATTTCATATTTTTGAAGAGTCAAACTTTTTTGCTCAGCATTTTCATGTCTTTTTGGAAGAAGAGTATTTTAAAATAGCTGATTAGTCATATGATAAGAAATTAAACCAATCTACAATTATAATAGTTATTCCATCTATTCAGTATGCAAAACTCCCTGGGAGGTTACAGCTAGCACACTGACTCTACTTACCTCTCCTAACCCTGGCTTCATTGGTGCATTTATAGCCTTGGATCTCATGAGGATCAAGAACCCACTAGAACTATGTATACCTGATACAAATAGTGATCTTAATCAAATGTCTGTAAAGAGTCTAAGAGTTCAGTGTACCATGGCTAATAAAAACAAAAAGACAGATACTGGGGTTCAACATGAATACAAGAAAAGCCGAGTAGTCAAGCCACTGGCTCCTACCTATACCCCAGTCCAAAATGGTGATCCTGACTCTAGCAAACCTCAGAATGAGATTGAACTGAGAACTCTCTCCGCCCCTCTTATATTCTTCTCTAGTTCTGGGAATAAAGCGTGCACAACTATTGCTGGATTTCTATGACAAATTAACTTGACTACTGGAGTTAAAGGTGTGTGTCCCTGCTGCCTTATCTGTAAGGCTGGCCAGGGTGGCTGTTTTACTCTCTGATCTTCAGGCAAGCTTGATTTATTAAAATACAAATGAAATATCACTGTACCACAGACATTTGGTTTTCACCTATTTTTGTTTCATATCTGATTACTACTCTATTATAGCAAGATTATTTATTTTTTCTATTTTCATTAAGTTTATTTCTAAATAAATCTCCAACCATTTTTGTTTCTGTTTTAGATAAAGATGGTTAGCATAATACTATCCTCTTTTTGACAAAATATAAAAAAATATAGATTCATCAATTTCATGATAATTTTAAATTTTGTTTTAGTAAGGGGAGGAAGTTCAGAGCTCCTTGAAGATTTTCTTACTTTGCACTCCTAGGGAAAGAGGTCCAGGTTCTGTGTTTGGGGCTTAAACTTGCCCTTCTTATGTATAACTCCAGGAGCTGAGTTTTTGAACCAGGCATTATTATATATCCCAGAAGTACTTAGAATGTCTTGTCCTCCTGTATCTATAACTAAAGCATGGGAACTGCAGGCAGAAGTCCTTTCCCATAGATTTAGAATGGTCCTTTAATTTTGATTTACTAAACACATTTTTGTTTTAGAATAAGGAAGATACAGACTCTGAAAAAGAGAAATAAGAAGAAGAGGAGGTAGGTGAAGCAAAATAACAAGAAGAAAGAGAGACAGAGATGAGAGAAATAGAGATGGAGAGAGATAGAGATGAGAGAGAAAAAGAGAGGGAGAGAGAAAGAGAGAGAGAGAGAGAGAGAGAGAGAGAGAGAGAGATTTGAAGGCAAGGTTTTGAATCAAGCTGTAAGCTAGACTAGAAAATTGCAATGTTAACCTTTTTCTAAGGCTGTTGTGAATGAACAACAATACATCCCTGAAAAGTAACCAATGACTGACCAAAGTCATAACACTCCAGACTACATTGAAAAAAGCCTTCTGTAGCATGGGTGGATGAAAACTCACAAAAGCTGCATGTTGGAGTCTACTTGCTCAACTCACAGGCAACTCTTTTGAGGCATGGTCTTCTCTCTCCAGCAATTCTATACTACTTGTATAAGTATACACACACAGAGAGAGACACACACACACAGAGACACACACACACATGCATATATACTTATGTATATACTTCTGTAAGTATATAGACTTTCAAGGAAGGAGTGTGTGGAGTCCTATAACCTTAGTATATTTACTGAATTTTGTAAGATTCTACAGCTTTCTAACACTTGCAATCTCTGCTAGCTTCCTGAGACTTATACACTCCTGGCCTTTCTACATTGCATACAACTTCAAATCACAGGGAAGAATTACTCGGAACATGAATCAAATCCATTATATACATTTCTGTCACTAGTTTTTTTCTAGCATTTAGATAAAATGTTGGGAATATGTAGAAGCTTGATCACTTGTGATTCTGATGGCTGCAAAGTGAGGGCAAAATTACAAGATTGATAGCTATTTTAGATCATAAAAAGGGATAAAAAAGCTGAATAAGGAGAGTATTAAATGAGGAAAAATATGATAAATATTGAATTAATTTCTTTTTTGCTTCACAGATAAGACACTACGACAAAAGACACCGTAGACAAGGGAGAATTTCTTTAGGTTTATAGTTCCAGTTAGAGTACACATTCCATGGCAATCATGGCATCAGGTGATCAGAGAAAATGAGAGATCATATCCTCAAGCAACCCAAACTGGATAGATAACTGGAAGTGGACTGAGGCTAGAAACTATTAAACTCATAAACAGTGACTGACTTCCCTATCAAGGTTACACCAATCTCCCAAGCAGTCTCACCAACTGGGAACCAAGTTTTCAAATACTTGAGCCTACTGAGGATAGTTCTCATTTCTAACCACCACAAATATGAACAGATTGTAGTGACATTACAACTTAGAGGATGTATGACTCTGCACACTGTCTATTGAGTCAGAAATTTAAAAGCAAATAATGTACACTTCAAAAAATCTGTTCCTTTATCTAATATGTTAAAGTTGAACATTTTAAGTAAACTTATGATTCTTGTTATTAAATTCTTTGAAACTTCTTTTGGTGCTTTTCTAAATTTGGATTGCATACTGTTTATTGCCTTTATTAAAGTAGAAAGTCAATTGTTTATTCCCTGTGCTCTCAATTTAATTATGAATTCTTAGCAAAGCAATGGTCAGATGTAAAATGAGATGTCATCATTGATAGCAATGAAGATTATATTCCACATTGTATAACATATGCATGAGTTTTACAGTCGTTATAGAGAGAATGCATTCATTTGCATTTATTGTAAAAATGTGCAACAAAATTAGTATTCTTCCATCTGAAACTTTTCTCCAGCATAATTTATTTCTAAACTTTTGAACATCCTCTGGACTAATTTTGTCATTATGTCACATTAGCACTAATTGAATAAACTCAGATTTAGAGCCTTGTTCTAAATGAAACATAGTTTAAGTTCCAAGAAACACAGACTGTCATTGCTCCTTGTGCTAAATTAAATTGCTTACAAATTATATAGCTATGTCTAAAAGTAACTGGAGTTTATAGCTAAATTTTTTTTCTGGAACTTTTAAGAGAAATCACAACTATAAAGAAAATATTAAGAGCCTGATGTACTAGAAAGTGCTCTTGAGTAGAGAAGAAAATAATGGTATAAATATTGTCCTTTAGTATCTAAAAGCCTTCTAGCTTAAGTATGTATGTTTTAGACTTGAAATATGAGAATACAAAACTGAGAAATACCTGAGTAGACAAAACAATATTTTGAAGAAACTGGTAAAGATACAAAAACCTAAGACTGGAGTTGCTTTTATAAAGGATACATGTAGATTCCCAGCACCTATGTTGGGTGTCTTGTAACCACTTGTAACGCTAGCTCCAGAGTCTCCAATGCCTCATGGCATGTAGATTAAGGTGCATACATGCACCGCCATACAAACACAAGCACATAACAAAAAATACCATGTTAAAGTTATTTTTGAGATAAGTTCTTACCATGTCATCCCAGCTAGTCTTTCCAGGTAGACTAGAACTGACCTCCAACTGGCAGAGATCTGAATGCCCTACTCTCTAAGTGCTGGAATTAAAGACATGTGATATCATAAGGGTAGAAAGGTTTGTCAGGGATTGGCCTTGACAACACAAAACAACNNNAAAAAAAATCAAGAAACAAAAAGCAAAAAATAGCAGTGAGGAGTGAGTTTAGACTTTCTCCCATGAGAAAAACCTTTTCTTGTGTTTTATTTAAAATGGATTTAAGAGAATTGTGATGTGACTGATTTTATGTTTATTGCTAATTTCCACTCTAGGATTATGGTATTGACTCGTTAATATTTATAACTGTTTGAGTTTACCATAAAATGTTAAGAAAAGTTTGACATTTCCTATGAGTACTTAGATTTAAAAGATTTGATAAAAATTTTAGATTTTGATACAACAAAAAATTAAGAAGCACTCTAGACCAACTGGAATGGCTTCTCAACCCTGGTGATTCTCCTGTACTTTAATTAGGAGACTATAGCTATTAGGAGCATGTTTCTTCACAGAACATTATCTAATTGCAGATGAACTCTTTTGACAAAAAAATTGGCTCATAGAAATAGAGCCCAAAAGTATTTTCTCCCTTAATTGTTTGTTTATACAGGTCAGCAGTCATTGATGCATTTGATCCTTTTTTTCTCCCAGGTCATAAGACATGGGAGTATGACTATAATACATAATATAATACCAAAGATGGATAAGGCTGGGAAATGGAAAAGTGTTTACCTAAGTCAGACATGAACATTTGTCCTGTTGCAGAAGACAGGCTTTACTAAAATTAATAAAAAGGGAGGAAATGTGGAGGCTGAGAAACATGGACCAATTTCCACCTTTTCTGGCAGTCAGAGAGTTTTGGAGTTTGCTCAAATGATTGACAGGCATAGTTGGATGTCCAAACTCAGGATGTGATTATTTGGCTCTTTTAACATTAAAATAGCTCATTCAAGTAGGTTCATGCTATCCTTACAGGTGGTCGGGATATGCAAATATACTTCTGCTCCTTCTTTTGTAACTATGAGGTCACCTGGGGTGGGACAGCCTTCAGGATAAATGATCTAGAGCAGCTTTGATACATAGACAACAGAATGCTAATGATTTCATATCTCAGAGTGATAAAGCAATTGACTGTGTGAGTTATCCTTTGTATCATGTTAAAAAAGTTTTTTGTTACCTTCTCCCCATTTACCATGGGTATAAAAGCTGTGGAAAAATAAATGCAGCTTTATTATCCCAGTCACTGGAATACCCTGCTGATACTTTTTATGGTTTCTGTCCTGTTATATTTTATGCATCTTCATATTTTTACTAATATTTCTAAACTCCTGAGTTCCTATCCAGGTTTCTTCCTATGAAAAAGGCAAAAATATATCTTCAACTACAAATTAATACAGGGTTAGGTCTTTTCCATAATCCAGAGCTTGAGTTTTTTCACTTTGCGTTACCAATGGTCACCTTGTGCAATCATGACAAAATCTGCCCACAGAAGATTACTCTCGTGCATTTATAAAAGGTGTATGACTTAAGGCATTATGTGGTGATTCTTAATTCTTCTGATTTTATTCTTTATGATGTTTTCAAAGAGCCATGGGCATGTTCCACAATTCCTCTTCACTATTAACAACATATGCAGCTCTTTCATTGGAAGAGCCATCTGTAAAATTTAGCATAGCATCCTTTAAGGGATATTTTGCTACAACTTTAGGGGAAAAAAAGAATGTATTTGTGTAAATTGCAGCAATGATCAGTTGGGAAAAGATTATTAATCTGGCCTTCAAACTGAGCAAATGCAATTGCCCAAGAATCACTATTTTAAAATAACCAATTAATCTCTTGCTTAGTATAAGGAACATTGATCATAGCTGGTTCCCTGCCAAAATATTTCCTATATTTCATTCTGCTCTTCTGTGCTAAGAAAGCTACTGCTTCAAATTAAGGGTTTAATACCTTAGTTGGCAAAACAGGAAGGTGCAGCCATAAAAGTGGACCATTTTGCCATAAAACCACTGTAGGAGTAAGTTTTGTAGGTAATATACATTCTTGCTAAAGCTGACCATAATTAATATAATGTACTTGCTCTTTCTGTATAGCATATTATATCTGGGTGAATACCTGTCTGACAACTTCTGTAAGATGTCTATTGGAGTTTGGATCACTGCTTCCTTTAAGAATTTTACTTAGTGGCTCAAAATCTCCCATAGGAAATTTTAAATAAGATCTTTGTTATTGTATTTCTTATTAAAAGTTTGTAAGCTATATTTCTAATCCAAGCTGCAAGTCTTCCTAGTTGACAGGAAAGTAAAAAAAGAGAAAGCATATTTAACAAATGATACTGGCATAACTGGATATCAACATGTAGAAGAATGAAAATAGAGCCATAGCTCTCACCATGCACTAAGTTCAAGTTCAAATGGATCAAAGACCTCAACATAAAACCAACCACATTGAACCTCATAGAATAAAAAGTGGGAAGTACACTTGAATGTATTGGCACAGGAGACCACTTCCTAAATATANTTCAAATGGATCAAAGACCTCAACATAAAACCAACCACATTGAACCTCATAGAATAAAAAGTGGGAAGTACACTTGAATGTATTGGCACAGGAGACCACTTCCTAAATATAACTTTAGTAGCACAGACACTGAGAGAAACAATTAATAAATGGGATCTCCTAAAACTGAAAAGCTTCTGTAAAGCAAAGGACATGGTCAACAAGATAAAACGGCAGCCTACAGAATGGAAAATGACCTTCACCAACCCCACATCAGAGAAATGACTAATCTCCAAAATATACAAAGAACGCAAGAAATTACTCATCAAAGTAATAAATAATCTAATAAAAAATTGGATACAGACATAAACAGAAAATTCTCAACAGATCAGTCTAAAATGGCTGAAAGACACTTAAGGAAGTGTTCAAAATCCGTAGATGACAGGAAATGCAAATCATAATAATTCTGAGATTACATCTTATACCTGTAAAAATGGCCAAAATCATAAGCACTGACCACAACTTATGCTGGAGAGGACCTGGGGTAAAAAGAACATTCTTCCATTGCTGGTGAGAGTGCAAAATGGTACAGTCATTTTGGTTACTGTCAGGTTTGGATTGTAGGCCCCTGCCCCTCGCACCTATCCCAGCCCCCAGGCCTAGAAAATTAGACAACAGCCTACCTCAAAACCCAGCAATATCACTTTTGGGTATATACCCAAAGGATGCTCAATCAGATCCCAAGGTCATATGCTCAACTATATTTATAGCAAAATTATTTGTAGTAGCCAGAACCTGGAAATAACCTAAATGCCCATCTTTTATACAGATAATAAATGGCTGAGAAAGAAATCAGAAAATCATCACCCTTCACAATAGTAAAGAATAACATAAACTATTTCAGAGTAACTCTAACCAAACAAGTGGAAGATTTGTATGACAAGATCTTTAAATCTTTGAAGAAAGAAAATGAAGAAGACAACAGAAAATGGAAAGTTCTCCCATGCTCCTGATTAGGTAGAATGAACATATTAAAATGGTAGTCTTATCAAAAATAATCTACAGATTCAATGCAATGCCCATCAAAATCCCAACAAAATTCTTCACAGACCTTGAAAGACCAATATTCAACTTCATAAGGAAAAACAAAACAAAAACAGGATAGCCAAAACAATCATGTACAATAAAGGAACTTTTGAAGGCATCACAATTCCTGATTTCAAATTCTACTACAGAGCTACAGTACTGACAACAGCCTGGTATTGACATAAGAACAGACAGGAAGACCAATGGAACCAAATTGAAGACTTGGATATCAATCCACACACCTACGAACACCTGATTTTTGACCAAGAAACATAAAAAAGCATATTTAACTTGCTTATATACATTTCAAAGACTCTCGACTGGCCTAAAGTTGCAGTTCCCTGAAGCTACTTTTATGTATCTTGACTGTCAGGTCAGCCTAGACTCATAGGTAAAGCTGGGCTGCACAGTGGGCGCATGCCATGGTTCCTTTTCTACTTGGCTGTCCTGCCTGGGTACTTGGGACCAGGTGGCCGGTCCTTCATTGCCTGCTCTGCCTGGGCATAAGCATGCTTTTTACATTTACCAGTCCCATCAGAGGTCAATGTTAGAGGTGGCTGATAAATTTACAGAGTCTTAGATGTCCGTCATTATAGTGCTCTAAGACCGCTGCATTCACAAGCTTAGGCTGGTATAGCTAGGCTAATTTTTACTATCCATTTTTTTATTATAAATTTTATAATCATAAAATTAGGATCATTCCTGAGTCCTTTCATCTGTTAAAAGCAATAGATACGTCCATACAGGCTCCTTGGCTCATGGGCCAAATAGCCTCTAGGCATTTCCATAGAACAACTCACGGAGCTTACTCTGGGACCCTTTAAACTTTTTTGTCCCCTGCCTTTCCTGGCTCCACCGCATAGTGTGGGTCAGACTCAGCTGGCTATAGCACGTGTGCATGGACTGCCACAGTCTCAGCGGTAACTCAGGTCATTGCTAGGTCAAATGCTGTATTCCCTTCAGTCTTCACACCTGGCATTAGAAGCTGCAGCTGGGTGACCACAGCACCATGTTTTGCAGTGATAAAGGCGAACCCATATTTTAGCCTCTCTAAGTCCGGGAGCAGACCGAAGGTGGTGGCAGAAACGCTGCCATTGCAGGGGTCAGAATGCAATATTTACAAGCTCTAAATATCTCTGCCTTTGTTTCTGCTCAGCTTTAGCTCCTCTAGCTATCAAAATACATCTAAGCAACTTTACCAATAATTGAAAACTATTTCCTTGTCCCATATTTACAACTATTTACAGCCTTACTCCTGATTTTTCCCTGCCTTTCTCTTTCCTTTTTTATTATCAATTATTTATTTTCAAGCACTCATTACTCACCTCTCCATCTTTGGTGCAATTTTCTTCTGAGGGTCTTCAAGTACTCGCCTTGCCTAGCCACATTTCTGTGCAATTTGGGGTTCACCAGTCAGTCCCACATTTTAGCACCAGCCTTGACAAAAATATTTATTGCCAGGGTAGGAGCGTGAAAACTTAGAAATATTAGTAAAAATATGAAGATGCATAAAAAATAACAGAAGAAAAACCATAGAAAGTATTGGGAAGTTATTCCAGCGACTGAACTCACCTATTTATTTTTCCACAGCTTTTTTACCCAACATGAACGGGTGTGTGTGGGGTAACAGACGATTTTATTAACACGATGCAATGGATAATTCACACAGTCAATCATTTTATTACTTGGAGACATCAAATCATCAGCATTCTGTTTTCTAGGTAGTGAAGCTGCTCTAGCTCACCTATTCTGGTGGCCACCCTTCCCCAGGTGACCTAAGTTACAGAAGAAGGAGCAGAAGTACGTTTGCATCCTGACCACCTGTCAGGATGGCATGGACCTACTTAAATGAGCTATTTTAACGTTAATAGAGCCAAGCAATCACATCCTGAGTTGGGATGTCCAACTATGCTTGTTGATCATTAGAACAACCTCTAAAACTGTCTGACCATCAGACAAAGTGGAAATGTTCTGTAGGAATTCCTACCACCAGTAGACTTTAAGTTACCTGCCCACTTGGGCGTGGCCTCTTCTACTATTTATGCCAATCTAAAGTGCCCAGCTGGCCTCTTATTCCAGCTGCAGGATTCGTTTTCTGTTCTCTGTCCCAGCAGAGGATTATGATCTGTGAGTCTACCCCTAAATAAATAACCCTTTATTATACTCAATTCTGACCTAGTGTGGGATTTCTTTTAAGCGTCCTTCTTCAGAAATGGGTCCACATTTCTCAGCCTCCACAAATGTCTTTATAAAAGGAATAAAGAATCCATGTACACATATATACATTGCTGAAGTGCCTCTTTATTCTAATAATACTTATCATCTAAATAACTCTTTTAAGAGAAGATTTATTATTCCGAAGGAATCATTAGAGAGTTAAACTGTAATGACACTGTGTTTACAAACTAGATTGCCTCAAGGAGTTATCTCAGGTTGTGGGTATGTTTACATTTCACTTACTATCATGCAACATTTACTCTTAAGGCCAACTAGATAAAATCAAGAGCTAGTAATTATAAGAGAAATTATGAGGTAATAATGTCTAAGAATTTAGATACACCTTTACAATCACTCGTATAATGATGAACATGGTGTTTAAAATTATAAGCTCACTTTCTAATTATTTTTCTTATTTCTACCAAGGCATAGTTATTATTGCAAGGTCAGTGATCTGCTATGATGATGGCTAAACAAACACTGAATTGTAATTGGTGATGGCTTATAGCATACATATTTCTTGAAGTAGTATATGCAGCAGCAATTACTAAGATTTTGCTTACCATTATGCTAAAAGTATAAGAAAGTTAAAGTGTTTTTGCTTAAGTTTGTTGTAAGGTTCAATAATTTTCTAAATCAGACATTGATGACTGTATTAATCAAGTTTTAAAGGAATTTGCATAATATATCTATTTCCCAGAAAACAAAGTAGCATTAAAAATTTAATGTGATTAATTTTGAAATAATTAGCATTTTGTAGTGTTATAATGACATCATTGTTGATAATATTTAAAAGTAAGCATCATTTGTAGTTTACTTAAAAGTTATAATCCACAGACCTCCATAGACTTCATATATTTTCTGTTGTACTAAATTTTTAAAAACTTCAACCTTAATGCCATTATTTTAGGAAAATATGAAAATTATTTTCTTTATTGAGAGTTAAAAATGTTTTGCTAAAATAAGCACCTAATTTAAGGTTTTAATTACAAGATGTTAAGTTTCTTTCCATTATTCTATCAAACTGATGAAATATGCCATTAACTTTCTAGGAAAGAAGAACATGAAAAGGTATGGGATTACTAAATTGGGACAGTTATTATGGAGGTTTCTCAAAAATTTACAAGTAGAATTGTTGGATTTGAAGTAAGAGTATGTGAGGCATAAACAATTTGGCACAACCATGAGAACATCAGTGTTGATATTTCTCAAGAAAGGAATTTGGAAATCCTACAAATGAGAGGAAAAACACAAGAATGCCTGTGATCCTCCTCATTTCTAGAGAATATATAGGGTAAATGATAATCCATACCTCAGACATTTTTCTGAAGACATATAACATTGCTGTGCTTTACATAACCTCAGACATTCTGCTCATGAAGCAGGCTTCTCTGCTGAACTGTAAACTTGTAACTGCTATCAATATAACAAGTTGCTTATATAGAACAATAAATTTAGAGAATGATTATGATCACAATCAAAAATATGGGAAATAATGAAGTTAGTATATTTAACATGTGCAGATGAAAGCCATAAAATTACATTTTAAGTTGAATAATTCAACATTATTTAAAGAATAGAGAACACTGATGAAGGAGTAGGGTACATGAACATCTAATTTATAATAACTATCAAGATTCCAAAAGTATCTCACCTCTGGTAACATTCCAGTTGTCCCATGAAAACACTGTTGCTTGAGCAGGACCAAAATTCTAGGTGACCAAAATGCAAAGGAGTTCTCACACATAGGCTGCTAATTTTCTCTAAACAGTTTTCACAGTCTGTGGTTTCTTTCAAGCCACAGTAACTTCAGAGGAATTCAGCAATAACCGGAGGTATTGAATTCCCAATTCTCCTACTTTCCTCAGCTAGATCACAGTCATCAGTTAAACACCGAAGATTCTCTGGTTTTTCTTGAGCATGGAGGCGATCAAACTCTTACACACTCCAGCAGCCTGTTTCTGTCCTCATTTTTACCTTTGTGTTCTGCAGAGGAGGTGACTAGGGAAATAGAAACCCACATTTAATCACACTACTAGTGTTTTATGATTGTAATGTAACTAATAAAAAGACATAATTATTTTTCTGGAAATTGAAGACAACATTTATCCTATATTATTTTTTTGCTATTTTATTGATTCATCTTTGTATCAAAACTTACCTTGTAAGAATAGTTGAGAATTTACAGGAGAAAATTTGTAAGACACCGTTAAATACTCTCATTTAGTCTTTCAAATGTTACTGTCTTGAATCTGTAGTTTTAAATTAGTGAATCAATATTAATATTAAATTGTAAAATTAATTCAGAGTGATTTAGACTTGCTTCCTGTCTATTTTCTGTTCTAATATTCCAATTCAAGTCCCCTGCTACTGAAGTTGTAATGTCTCCTTACAGTTACCTTTTCTGACATTTGCTCAGGCTTATGTTGTTTAGAATCTTATGACAGTTTTGCAAGAGTTCAGACCCTCTGAAGAATGGCAAATCATTTGCTGTGATGTTTTCTTCACTGAACATGGCACTTCGCAAAGATAGAACCTGCTTCTGCTACACAACATCCGTTCTCAGCATTGTTTAAACCCAGTGGCTGTGCCTCCTGTTTTCAGAGCTGACAAACCCTGATCCTGATGGAGGATAACTTTATTAACAAGAGCTCAGGTTCCTTTTCAGTTCAGTACTTCTTTCAACATATTTGAATTTATTATGAGAAATAATAGATTTATTATAGCATTTTCATGCATAAAAGTCATTTTATTTTGTTCTTATCTTTCTTTTCCCAACGCCTTCCTCCATTTTATGCTCTCTGCTCTCAGGTCCCTCTAACTCCCCAAAATAGACCTTATTTTCGTCTCACACATCTTCCATTTCTCCCTCCCCCTCCATGGTGTTAATTCATAGGCTCCATTGTTTCTGGAATTGCCTCAGATCCTCCTTGCTTAGCCCTTTGCCCCATTCCTGGATGTGATGTCCTTTCTGATATTTGTGGTATAGATTGAGTCTCTTGTCACTGCCTGGGATTACCTAAATCATAAAACTAATTATTACACATAGATTATACCTTTTATTTAATCATATAACACTTTAGTCAATGTGTACAATATCATATACCTGCTTCTACACAATTTTACTTAACAATGATACTTCCTTACTATATTTTTATACTTTATTCCCGAAGTGAGATATCATTCTGTATATGCATTGCTTTTCTTGGTTAATGAATAAAACTACTTTTGCCTGTAGCAGGGCAGAATATAGCGAGGCTGGAACAGATGCATAGATAGATAGATAGATAGATAGATAGATAGATAGATAGATAGATAGNATTTTTCTTTTGTTTTTCAAGACAAGCTTCTCTGTGTAATAGCCCTGGCTGTCCTGGGACTCACTCTGTAGACCAGGCTGTCCTCAGACTCATAGAGATCCTCCTGCCTCTGCTTCCTTAGTGCTAGGATTAAAGGTATGTGCCACCACGGTCTGGTTTATACTTTTTATAATTTTATATATATTTTAAAATTCTTACTCATTCTTTTTGTGGTTGTTTTGTTTAGAGTCAAGGGTTTCTCTTCTTTATTTATTTAACTTTGTTCTCTCGTACGATACATCCCAACAACAGTTTCCCCTCCCTCCACGTTTCCCAGTCCCCACACTTCCTTCTCCCCCTGTTCCACTCCTCCTCCATTTCCCTTCAGAAAAAGCAGGCTGCCCAGAGATATCAACTGAACACAGCACAAGTTACAATAAGACTAGGCACAAACCCTCAGGTCAAGGCTGAAGGAACCAACTCAGTAGGAGAAAAGGGTCCCACAGGAAAGCAAAAGAGTCAGA
>LOEQ01001453.1:0-33292 GCA_001685075.1 Bramus lutescens
GGGAGGAAGAAAAGTTCTTTATTCTGTGTACCAGGCAGCAGAAGGACCTTGGTCTCCTGCATGGCTAAAGTTCATCTGTACCAGTGAATTCATGTTGATGAACTGCTTTATGCATTTATGTTGTGTGTGTTCCTCCTTTGGAGAGGTTAGTGATACTGATGGAACAAAATGATCTGGCAGACAGGCCAGCTGTACACAGGTTACTGTATGAAAACTCACACTCAATAGACTGAACATTCTCTCCTGCTCACCAGGACACCTTACACACGTGTGGATAACATGGCAGGGTTGTGCCCTTCCCAATGACTTGTTGCACATTGTTCATGGCTCAACATCATAATAAGACCATCATTTCTTAGCACGGCAGAGGTCACAAATGCAGCCAATGGACTAGAATCTGATTATAGTTTTTGTCTTCAGCATGTGTGTTGGGTGTGATGGCTTGAGTTCTGGTAGGATGGAGGGCATTTGAAGAATGACAAGCAAAGTTGTAGATCATGAATTGAGGTAAGAAAACCTCTCCATCCTCACAAAAGTATGTTGCTCACACACAACTTAGTCTAATGGGTTTTTGCTAGGATGTGTGACTGGGGAGAGAGGAAGCTAGGTGGGTGGGTGGCATTTGTGAGATCAGCCCCATTGGCATCAAGTATCATGTGGGTATCATGCCAGGGCTCCAGGCAGAAGTTTTTATCTTCAGATTGGCTGTGTAGATGAGGATAACCTTGAACTTCTGATCATCCTATCTCTACCTCCTGAATGCTAACATTATAGGTGTGTGCCATCATAATTAGTTTATGTGTTATTGGACCCTTGTGCATTTTAGTTAAGCATTCTCCTACTGAGCTACAGACCCAAGTCAATCTTCTATGTCTGTGTGGGGAAAAAATAGACTGATGTCTTTATTCAGAAAAGAAACTTGGCTTCAGCCTCTTGTGGAGATTGTCATCAATTACCAACATCTTCCTGTGGCAGGAAGGGGATAAACACATGAGATTCAGTAATTACAAGTGTGTGGCTGCCTACACCTGTGTGGGATCCGCAGTTTTGATTACTGCAATGCCTTCCAACTCTCAGGGGATGACAGAACCCGAGGTCTGAAGCCCCTGATTCCTGTCACAAACCACACACATTCCAAGTCCTTGAAGAAGTCACTCTGCTCTGAGCAGAAATGAAGGGATTAGGAGACCAGATGAAGTATGGGCCCTGCTGAAACTCATGGCTTTGGTGGTGGTCTTAGCTCCAGCAGTCAAGACCACTGGAGGCAGAAGCCAGAATGTATCAAGGAGAAGAGGAACCCATGGCTAGGAGACCCTCCTCCGCACACATTCCCTTCATGGGAAAGACTAATGATGAAGAATGGTTGGAAAAGATCTTCTTAGGACAGATCTGACACTCAACCAATGATCAGATCCAAGATCTGACCACTCCATCCTCAAAAACACCCCAGAATGTTTACAAGTGGTTTACAGATTAGGGAGAAATGGTGGTTTGTCATACCAGTTTGGGATGTTTCTGAAGTACCCTAATGGCTCAATAATTTGTGACTGAACCAATATGCTCTGAGGTTCTGTCAATAGGGTTCAAAACATGGCAACTAAAGCTTCCAGATTAAGAGTGAGTATGTGATGTGAGTGTGTGTGTGTGTGTGTGCATATCTGTCTCTGCGTGTGCATACCTCTCTGTGTGTATGTGTTGCTAGTCTTTCTCACAAAAGCTGCAGGATGTCACTGAATGAACCCATGTTTGTTCCCGTGTCCTTGGCCCCCTCTAACTCTCCACCTCAATCAATTCTAGCACCAACAGGAGCCAGGAGTAGTGAGTAGCCTTAGTTAACCCAGCTCAGGGACATACACCTTTCTGTTGACCCTTTGCTCACTGACAAGAGGCAGGTGCAACTCAGTTCCACGTATTTTGAGTTTATGAACAAGCTCCTATCCCTGTCCCTTCTGCTTCCCGTCTCGGCCATGTGGAGATTCAGCCAAGCGCATCATAATGATGCCGTTCCCCCCCCACCCCCATTACCACAGTGCTCGTGATGTGCAGAAACCACACATAGCATGCTGGACCGGAAAGCCAAAATCCAGCCTGGGCTGGGTCTCAGACCCCAGCCTGGACGACGTGAAGAGAGCTCTGCTATAGCATTCCTGGTTGTTCAATAAGATTCTTTGTGACTTGTACAAAAAAAAACGGGGGGGGCACAATGAAGAATTATCAGCGCCTCCCCCCAGAAATAATCTACACGTGTTTATTTAATAAACAGAAGATGTCTTTATTATACACATTTGATTTCCATATGCAGTCATTTCCTTATCTATCACCTGTATCTAAGCAGAGCGCTTTATAGGAATCTGAAAATGAAAAACCGCAGCACCAGGGAAAAGGAAACTCATTTAATGTCGGGAGCAGTCAAAATCAAGATTTCTTTATTTGTAGTAACAACACTGTTAAATCAGAAAATTACTCTCCCTTTCTGAGCATCCCTCTTCCTTTACAATTCAGTTGTTTGATCATAAATTGTCGGGGGCTGTGACTTGTCTCCTCTACTTTCCACACTGGCCAAGACAGATTAAAAACTCCGGCACACCACCGGCCGGTCCTGGCATACCATTAGCATATATATGAGATTTGAGACATTTTCTAATATTCTCCAGCAGGACTCATCTGTCAGCCAGGTGATGAATTATAAAAATTCTTAGCTTGTTTAGGAAATAAAGGGGAGGGAGGAGAAAAGGAGGAGCGAGGGAGATGAAAGGATGCACAACCACCTTCCCTTCCTTCCGAGCGTGCAGGGATGGGCTCCCAGGTTTGCATCACGTCCCTAGGAAGATATCCAGATGCATCAGCACCAAGTCAGAGGCTACCTGCCCATGACCCAGGCTGACTGGCGTGGTCCCAGGAGGACATGAGTGATTCTCACTGTATGGTCACTCTGGTTTAAGAGGCCCTAACACTAACACCTTACCTTCTGAGTCACAGGTAACTCACACTGAATAAAGCATTGGGAATAAGAATTTGAGGTTTGCCTACTGGGCCTGTTAAGAAGTAGGTGTTCCCAGAGGAGGGTGCTAGCCTGCTAGTCAGAGATCTCCTCTTCCACAGTGCTTCCACATGACTTGGTCAACACCCAGAGAGCTTCTCAATAAAACTAGAGTGTGCAGCAACAGAATTTTGTGTGGGGACATTGTAGTTCCAACCCTGTACTTGGGGTTCCCCTGTGAGTTTTGTATGCAGGTTTGGAAATTAACCTCTATGCAACCCAACCTGACGCCTCCCAATTGTCTAACATCTGTGCTACAGGCGTGTTCCATTCAGATAAACTAAATAGCCATCTGGAACCTCATGGGGTTTGTGATGGGCAAGAGTTTAGAGAGCAGTGGATCCCTTCCAGAAGGTCCTGTCTGCGAGATCGCTCACAGAATGAGAGTTGCAACCAGCTGGGTGATGCTAATTAACACTGGGCTCTTTGGTGTGTGTGAGCACCTGGCCTGGCATACCTCCTGGATGATGACACTCACAAATACAGCTTGTCATTGAAAATGTACCTCGTCATCATTGCCGGGTGGTTCCTCCCAGGTCTATCATCTTTGGAGTCATGGGTGGGTTTCCCTATCTAACCGAGCGCTATGAAGACCCCCTTTGCACCCTCTTTGTGAGTGCCAATTCATCCTGCAGCAAATGCCTACACTGTGGAGAGGGATTTTCGGTTTCATGTTTTAAAGCATTTCTTTGACATCATTCTTGTATCAGCTCCATAGTTTCTGATCTCACATTTAGGTCTTTAGTCCTTTTGGAGCTGATTTTCATACAAAGTGTAGGAGCTGAATTTTCATCTTTTGTATGTGGACATCTGGTTTTCCAAGCACTATTTGTTGAAGAAGCCTGCCGGGGTCCCACGTTGGGGTGACATTTGTTGGGCTCTAGCCTCAATGGGATTCACACGTTCAAGGGTAGGGGTGGACTAGAAATGCCAGGTAGACAGAACAGAAATACAAAAGAGAAAGAAAGAGACACAGAATAGAACCAAAAGGGCAGTCTAGTAAAGACTGAATTCACCCATAGTTCTTTTTCACATACTTGCATACCCCAATCCAAAAAGTGGGGGAGAAAGAAGGCAAAAGACTGTTTTAACATGATACAAAGAACAAACAGAGCAATTACCTCTTCAGTACCAGAAGCATCAAGCAACTACACCCTGAGTTAAGTATTCTGTTTGTTTAGGCAGGACATGCAGCAACCACACCTTGGGCCAAGCATCCTGTAGGCAGTCACTGCTGCCATCTCCTGAAGGAGCAGGGATATGCCTGAACTCTCTGACCTTTGCTCAAGGTGGAGCAGATTCACCTCTGTGAACCATCTTGCCTAAAACACAAAGTAACCACACCCTAGGTCAAGTTACCTTTTTAGTGGCCACACCTAAGTCAAACCTCACGTCCATAGCCTTGAAGGAGCAAGAAGAGGCCCCAACGCTCTGACCTCCAGTCAAGGTGGAAAGGACCCATTGCTTTCTTTTATGTGCATCTTCTGTAGATGGGAGGGATGATGTCTGACAGCTCTGTTCTGTTCTACTGATCTGTTCTGAAGCCAACGCCTCATGACAAATCTGCTCTACGCCTTGAAATTAGGAAGTGTAACGCCTCCATCTTTCCTCACACTGGTCAACACTGCCTTTGCTCTCTGTTTTTTTTTTAATTTTTGTATTCATTTTTAATTAAAGTGAAATTCCATCCCTTTACTCCTCTTTTCCCCAACACCTCCAATGCCCACTCTCTAATTAATAGCCTCTTTTACTTTGATTATTATTGTTGTTATATACATATGTGTGTGTACATGAGCACAAACGTGTAAATTCTACCTGCTGAGTCTGTTTTTGTTGTGTGTATATGAGTTCAGGGCTGGCCACTTTGTGTGGATAACTGGTAAGGAGACTCATCCCTTGGAGAAGATAATTCTCTCTCTTCCACAGTCTCCCAACTAGCTGTCCTGTAGTTCCTTGTCTAGGGGAAGACCCCATGACATTTACACCCTTCCCCCATCAGCATGTCCACTGACATTGCCCTTGAAGAACCCACTGGTAAGAGCAATGGAGGTGAATACAATTGTATCATAGATCCTTCACATATGGCCCAGGGAACATTGGAGAAGATGGGGAAGAAAGATTGAAAGGGACAGAACATCAGGCAGCTGTGAAACAGTTTCTCCTAGAAATGGCTGCTTAGACAAGACCAGCACCATGGTAATACTGAGGGGATTTGGTGCTCCTAAGTGAGCTCTGTCACTTAGACTTAAGGCTGTGTCAAGCCTGTAGATCATCTCGGCAGAATGGACATTTAAATATCATATTAATTAAATTAGAAGAGTAGTGTTTATTCAAATGTGTGGTGTGGAGGCCTTTCCATTCACCAGTTTTCACTGTAGATGTCTTTACTTCCTCGCTTGCATTAAGAATGTTATCTTTTAGTCATTATTGTGAACAGGATCATTTCTCATGGTTTTTCACCTCAGAAATATCAGTATTGGTATACAAGAATGTTACAAAGTGATCAGTCCTGAAATCATATACAGATAAACAGCAAAAACAGACTCCAAAGGTTGTATTTATAGATTTATTCATTTAGATTTATTGATAGGCTCTTTTACTGGAATTTCAGTAAAATAGGTTATCAATTTTAAAGGAGATGTGAGGTGTTGGAGGAAGGGAAAGAAGGGAGTAAGGTGATGTAATTCTATTTTACTTAAAAATTTATACAAAGATTTTTTTAAGATGCTAGATGGCTAAGGCAATATTGACCAAAGTGGACAAAGACTAAGGCATCACATCTTCTAATTTCAAGCTATAACAAAGATGCTATGAGTTTGACAGCGTGGCACTGGCTTCAAAACAGACTGATGGCACAGCATAGAGTGGCCAGGCGTCATTCCATCATCTACACCTCACTCATTCTTGATAAAGGCGGACAAGATGCACAGAAGTTCAAACTTAATTCCTACAACTTTGTGTGAAAAGCAGCTCAAAATGGACAAAGGACCTAAATGTTAGATAATCTGAGACCACAAGCTCTGGAGATAACCCACTCGTGATGATTTTGTTCTATAAGTTGTAGTGGAGTCCCCTGTACAGAATCTCACTACCTGCAAACAGGGTGATTTGATCCGCCCTTCCTCTATGTTTGCCTTCTCATTGCTCTGGCTAAAACTTCCAGGCCATATTGAGTACGAGAGGTGAGAGCAGACATCCCTGTCCTGTTGTCTGTCAGCCCTTTCCCATCTACCTGATAGAGGCTGTGAGTTTCTATTATGCAGTTTGGATCATGCTGAAGTATGTCTTTCCAAGGGTTTTATCATGAAGAGATGCTGGATTTTATTGAATACTTTTCCTGCATCTGTTAAAATGACCATGGGATTATGGATTATGTTCTTTGGTGTTTTGATGTCATATATTCTACTCCTGGCACGCGCACGCGCGTGTGTGTGTGTGTGTGTGTGTGTGTGTGTGTGTGTGTGTGTGTGTTAGAACATTTGTACATCACATCAGGTAAAGTGCTCTTCAGTACTACCCTATCTAGCGTTCAAGGATCAGTCAGCAGGAGCTAGAAACCATTATATTCGGGAACTCTGACCTTGGAGAGTGTAGTCAGCACCTTGCCTCAGTAAATTCCATATTTCACTGCTCTGTGTTTAATTAGAGAAAGTTAGGTCATGCATGTCATCTGACAGGTTTGCATCCCTGGGTCCACTTGGCATCAGGTGCTGGCTTCCCTCCAGGAGCAGCTCCTCAGGTGCCATCTAACTCTATCCCAATAGAACTAACAGCTGTAATACTCACAAGGCACTGGCTCTGTGGGACGAGCCTGTTAAAGTTGCCCTCTGCCTCCTTTACCTTAGAACAGGTCTCATGAATGTCTTGCATTATTTATATCCAATTAGTGATTTTTTTTCAGTACCACAAACAAAACATGCCTACCTTCAATAAATGACATGAAAGTTTCATTCAGTTCCCCTTCCTGCCACACCCTTCATAAAATGCTAGAATGTGAGACGCTCCCACAGTGTGAATAGTTCCTTCTTAAGAACAGGGATCCCTGGGCAGAGTCAGCAGTGACACAGAGGGATAATGTTTTCAGTCACATTTGAAATACCCTGAAATTTAGACTAAAACTCAGAAAGGAGATAATGAACAAACAGTGTGAGTTTACAGGAAGAATGCAATGCGGCGCCTTTTTTGGTAATGTTAACTGAAATTGGATGTCTTTGGATGATTAATGTGAGCACTATCATTGACTGGCAAGCAAGCACCTCTCCCTCCCTTTGCCCTTCCTAGTGGTGATTACTGTCACCTCTCTTCTTACACCCAATGCCTGTAAGAAAGTTCTAGGAGCACTCATGTTGTGCAGGAAGCCTTGAGCCCTTTCTTTAGAGGCAGGTGGCTCAGCTCTCATATCACACAGACCATGTCGTCAACGCCACCATCCCCCTGATTGTTTTGTTCTTACCACACTTGTTTTTCAACAGAGAATCCAGGCCAGAGCCTGAACAGACTCTTTCAGGAAGTACCGAAACGAAGAAATGGGTCTGAAGGTATGTCTCAGGCAGGTGTTTCTCTTTGCAGTCAGTAACCTAGGAAGCAGCATGTCCTTAGCTGTGTATTTGGGTTAAAACTATGCATTGTAATTCTGGCCTGGAACCTGATGGAAAAACAGCTAGTAAGTATAAAACAAAGCACGGGTTCAGAGGCGCCCAGCCCCTTTCCTGTTGAGCTGCCAAAGCTAGACAAGCCATACCCAAGGTCAGTCCCCTCAGCATCAATCCTCGGTTTCATTTCAGGGACACCATGCATGTTTTCTCAGGAACAAGTGACAGAACAGTTGTGCTCTGAGAAAATCAGGTGACCATGTCAAACCAGATATTGCTGCTTCCTCAAATTTTTAATGCTGACATGTGTCAGAAATCCCATAATGTGTTCAGATTCCAAACAAAGCTGGTTCTTCCACAGGCATTGGTGAGCCAGTCTTCACCTACTCCTTTAAGTGGCTCCTTCCCAAAGTGTCCTCATTATTAAATTGCTTAATGTGACACGTCTACTGAGAAAGGTAGTGAACAATTACAATGTCTGGATAGCTTCCACAAAAATCTAGGCCCAACCCATGAGTCCTTGTACCTTCAGGGCATCTGCACATGTATCTGCTATGCAGAGTACCAACCACCATGTGACCAGAAGAATGCATTTGTGTCCTTAGGGATCTCAACACGTTTTTCTCCTTGTTGATACATTTTAAAAACACAGTATGTCGTTACAAATCTAGAAAAGTTGATGTTCACCTCATTCCTCTTCACCTGTCACATCCCAGTGAGTGAGCTCAGTCTCAATGGTAGCACATTTATCTAAAATCTCCTAGTGAAGGGCCAGGGACATTGCTCAGTGGGTAGAGCCCCTGCCTATAATCCCTAATGAGGGGCTGGAGGCATGACTCAGTTGTACAGCACTTGCCTAGAGTCCCCTAGTGAGGGGCTGCGGACATGCCTTAGTGATTAAAGTGCCTACCTAGAATCTCCCAGTGAAGGGCTATGGATGGCATGGCTCAGCAACAGAGTAATTACCTAGCATGCCTAAGGCTCTAAATTCCATCCCCAGTAACATGAGTATGCGCGCGCGCACACACACACACACACACACACACACGGGAGTTCAGGCTCATCGTTTGCCTTTTGCCTTCCTCCCATGTTTATGTTTAGGAAAAATAAATGTACAGAGCCTGAATGTAGTCCCAAGCCAAAGCTTTTTAATAAAAGCTTATGAAAAAACATTGCCTTTCAATTTACCTTCTTTCCCTATACAGTTCTAAATGATCTGTCTGGTACTAACCCCTGGGCAGAGTTTAGCTCAGGTGTTAAGAAAGCCTATACTGCCAATAGAGTGACACTGACCTTGAGACAGGTTCAGCAGGAAACCTCTTGCCAGGCAGGTCCCACATCCATGCCCCAAGATCACACTTGCAGCAATTAGGGATGAGTGGGAGACCATGCCTCACCTGGGGCCCTGGGTCAGAATCCCTTGGTTCACTGGTGCAGTGCTTATTTTCCATTTGAGAGCTGGCTTCAGTGTCATCACTGTGATTTCTCCCTGCAGGTAACATCACTACCCGGATCCGAGCATCTGAGACTGGTTCTGATGAAGCAATCAAGTCTATCCTGGAACAAGCCAAGAGGGAACTCCAAGTGCAGAAAACTGGTAGGGCTTCTATTTCCTCACACTCTGTCTTAAGACCTGTATCACAAGTGTTCTAGTCAATAGCAATTACATTCCTTATCTTTTCTTTTCCTTTTAAATCGATACTGAGTTTATATCTTCATACATTAGGCATATGCAGAGGGAAGTATGATCTAGATTTCTGTTTCCTTTTTGGGGGGGAGCAGGGCAGTTGTTTTAGTTTTTGTACATGAGATAGGGTTTTCTATATAGCTTGAGCTCATGAGCCTCCTGTCTCTGCCTCCTCTTGAGTGCTATGTTTACAGGTATGTGCCACCATGCCCAGCTCTACTTGTAATATCACCTCCCCACTGCTAACTAGCCATACCCCAGTGCTCATTATAAGAGACTGTCATTGATTCATCAGAGACTCTGACTTCCAGTAGACATTAACAGAAATCGTGCTTCATGAGCTTGGCAAAACCAAGAGAGGTATCGGTATGTGGTTCATGAAAGTTAGAATTTAAAATCCTCCAGAAAAGAAAGCCAGAGTGGATTAGGGTGATGGGCCACTTAGCAAAACAGTTTGAAGACCTGAGTTTGGATCCCCAGAACCAACAATAACAACCAGAGTGGCAGAAGCATCTGTAACCCTACCCTCCCTACTTGGATCTGGGTGGGAACAGGAGAATCCCTGGAATCTCACAGGCCAAACAACCTAATTAATGCAACAACAGAGACACCATCTCAAACAAGTTGGAAAGACAAGGACCAACACCCAAGGTTGTCTGTCCTCTAATCTCCACAGGAGCTCTTTAGTGTGTTCAACACACACACACAGAAGAAAGAGGTAACAGCAAGATGGCTTAGCAAGTGAAGGCCCTTGCCGCCAAGACTGACAGCCTGAGTTTGATCCCTGGCACCCACATGGTAGAAGAGAACTGACTCATGCAGTTTGTCCTCTGACAAACTATCATGTTTATCTATCATGTACCACATATATGTGCACCCACATACATACACATAAAATAAATAAATGTGTTTTTTTATGTAAAAAAGAAAGCCAGGGTCGAAGTGAGTCCCCATTGATCATCCTCCATGGTTGAAAAGCCAGCTGCTATGTCACAAAGACAGGCCATTGAGCAGGTATGTCAGTCCTCTGTGTTCCCCTCTCTAACAAGGTGTACGGATATCTCCATGTTTCATTGATGATGAGGTATCAGAGAAGTAGCACAGTGACTGCAGTAGACCAGTAGGTGGGATGAAGCCCATAGCTGCCAGGAACCATCCTACCACAACTTCACCCTGTGTGTATTCTTTACAGCTGAGCCAGTCCAGCCATCCTCCGCATCCAGCAGTGGGAACTCTGATGATGCCATCCGCTCCATCCTACAGCAGGCCCGCCGGGAAATGGAGGCCCAGCAGGCGGCCCTTGACCCTGCCTTAAAGCCAGCACCACTGTCCCAGCCTGACCTCGCCATCCTCACTCCCAAGCTCTTGTCTGCCTCACCCATGTCTACTATGTCCACTTACTCTCCTCTTGCCATCCCCCTGAAGAAAACCCCTGCAGCACCTGAGGCCAGTACCTCGACCTTGCCCAATCCCCCAGCCCTCAAAAAAGAGGCTCAGGATGCACCTGGGATAGACCCTCCAGGATCAACTGACCAGGGGGTACTGCGACAGGTGAAGAGTGAGCTGGTCCGTAGCAGCACCTGGAAGGATCCTTGGTGGAGCCCTGTACAGCCTGAAAGAAGAAATTTCACCTCTTCTGAAGAGACCAAGGCTGATGAAGCAGTTGCAAGTGGGAAAGAAAAGGTAGCCAGTAGCCAACCTCGGGGTGAGCGCAGCCAGCTTCAGGGACCCTCGTCATCAGCAGAGTACTGGAAAGAGTGGCCCAATGCTGAGTCGCCGTACTCCCAGAGCTCAGAGCTGAGCCTCACTGGAGCCAGTCGCAGTGAGACACCCCAGAATAGTCCTCTGCCCTCCTCCCCAATCGTGCCCATGGCAAAGCCAGCAAAGCCCTCAGTACCCCCACTGACTCCTGAGCAGTACGAGGTCTACATGTATCAGGAAGTGGACACCATTGAGCTCACCCGGCAAGTCAAAGAGAAGTTGGCCAAGAATGGCATTTGTCAGAGGATCTTTGGGGAGAAGGTAAGGGCCTTCACTGTTAGGGGAGAACATGGCTTTCCATCTCTTTTTGGGCCTGAGGACCAAGTGTCCACCCTGCACAGCATAGCCATCATAGGAGTATTAGATGTCACGGACTCCCAGAATTCTAGAGGCCACCCACTTTGTGCCAGCCTGTGTATCCCAGCTGTCTTGCTTAGTAACTGGTAAATGGACATGCAGCAGATGAAGAAGCGTGATCCATTAGTGTCTGCATGCAGCAAGCTGGCAGGTGACCCTGTACCTGCCCTGCCTCTGAGGCCACATGCAGTGTAGAGATACCTCTGCAAGCCATTCTGGCCCTAAAAGGTCTGATAGGATTATATCATACAGGGATGACCAGCCTTCTGAGAACCAAAACACACGTGAAAGTAAAAAGCTGCACAGAACATAATTGCTCCTTGGCTGTTTTGTTGACTTTTTCTTTCTTGTGTTGGTTTGTTGCACTTCATTGTTGTTTTGAGAGGGGCTTATTTTTTTTTAGTTTATGTTATTTTTTGAGATAGTGTCTCCCTATGCAGTCCTGCCTACCTAAAACTCATTTCATAGCCCAGGCTGCCTTCACCCTAGCAGGAATCCTCTCCTACCTGTACCTCTCACATGCCACAGTTACAGATGTGTGCTACTGCTCCGCTCCTAGTTGTTCCTTTCTCTGCACTACGAGGGCTTACAGAACCACTCAGAGCATCACACACCATCTCTTCCTGCCTCATGAAAGTGTAATCACTTATGGATGAGCTTCTAGACCTGTCTTGTGGTAGATCCAGGATAACAGAATTTACCACGCCTGTAAAATCTAAAATAAATATAATAACCTATATCATCAGAAAATAAACCATGAGTTGCTGAATATAAAGAGAAGTCCTCCCTTCTGGAGATGACACGGGAAGTGGATCAGCAGTGGCACTCCCAGCCCTTTTGGACACCGATCCCTCCCCACCCAGTCCCTCTCTTGTCTCATCTCTATGTTGACCTTGAACTCTATAGTCTGTTTATGGCTTCCTTGTCCCAACTTTGCAATAAGTGATGGAGGTGTATAGACATGAGGATGTGAATTGAAAGTCCCTGGAGAATCTTGAGTGCAGCATTGTAAAAATAAAATTTGTGAACATTTAAATAGGCATTTTGTGCTCCCACCTTAAATTTAGCAGACTTAATAACGTTGAATTTGTTTGGCCCATGAGTGCTGCTTATTCTGGAACTGGAAAACTTTGCAAAGTGATGGGATGAGGCCTCTAAATATCTTTGGGCTACATCTGTGCCCTGGGGGGTGTTTGTGCCCATACATATGTATGGCCATATGTGAGAGGCAGCAGCCTGAGTGCGTGCACGCAAGTTGTCGGTCGTCTGCTGCTCTGTGTTGCTCCCACACTGGCTCCCTGTCCCCACCAGCTCTCCTCTAGTCAACCTGTAAGCAGGGTACAATCAGAGAGAATGACCTTTTGTAAATGCTCTTGGCACTGTGTCAATACAGGAGCACAGGAGTATCTCCCAATTCCAGTGGGCTCTTATTCCAGTATCCCAGCCTGTCCTGATTAACACCAGGCAAAGGGCAAAATGCTCTGCAGTGTCTGCTCCTCAGTTTTCAAGAACACAACCTTGCAACCTCTGCAGGGTTCAGACTCTAGAGAAAGCTGACCCCTTCCTTTCACACCCTTTTCTAATAAGAGCTGTAACTACCCTTTCTCTTTTTTGTTTTTGATCATGCTGGGGATGAAAACCAGGCCTTGCATGGGTTAGACACATTCCAAGCCCATCACTGGCAGATTTTAGGTCACACCCTCAGCCTCTCAATTGGAGATTCAAGGCAGGTGCCTTGCTGCTGAGCCACATTCCCAATAGAAGTTGTGATTATAATCATTTCTTTTGCCCAGAACCCCTGCCCTGTCCCAAGACTTTATCCTACCAGTAATCTGCTAAAATTGACCCCTGCAAATTGTCACCATGCACTGGGCTGTGATTTTGTGCTCAAGAGTCCATCAGTGCACTTTGTATGTGGCTTCATCTCCCCCAGGCCTCACAGGGCCCACATGTATGTCTCTAAGGCAACTTGCAGCATCATGCTGATTTCTGGAAGCTGACAATTGTTTTTCTTTGTTTGCTTCCTTAGGTACTGGGTCTGTCCCAGGGCAGTGTCAGCGACATGCTCTCAAGGCCAAAGCCATGGAGCAAACTGACCCAGAAAGGCCGAGAACCCTTCATCAGGATGCAGCTCTGGCTGAATGGAGAGCTAGGCCAGGGTGTTCTGCCTGTGCAAGGGCAGCAACAAGGGCCAGGTGAGAACAGCCAACCACCCTTTGCAAAAGCCTGACAAGGATATCCTCCATCCATGGGCTTTGTTTGATTTGGTTTGGATTTGGGTTTTTTGTTTGTTTCTTTCTTTTTTTGTTTTTGTTTTGTTTTGTTTTTTTTGAAGTTTTTGAGGGGGTTTGGGGAGTGGTGAGATAGGGTCTGTTTATATTTTCGAGACTGATCTCAAACTTACTATGTAGCCCAGACTAGCCTTAGACTCACTGTGTAGCCAAAGCAGACCTTAAGCCCACGATCCTCCTGCCTCAACTTCCCAAATGATGGAAAGACAAACGTGTACCCACACCTGTCTCCATCTTTAGGTTTCAGGAATAAAGAAACTAAGCCCAGCTAATTTTATAAGCAGCAGAAAATTAGTTACCAATTAAGAAAACGCTGTTTATATGTAAATATAGGTAAAAGTCAAGTACCTTCACTGGGGAACTGAGAAGGAAATCTAGCCAGGGTAACTTCAGAAGTGAAAGTGACAGGCAGTGGCTTCTGCTACCTTAAAGTGAGACTTCTGGCACTTTATAGACTTGAGCAACCCTCATCCCAATCCAGCATCCTGGTCCTCAGCTTGACAATAAGAAGCCTCCCTCCCTCTGAACTCCTGCTGACCCTCCTAGTATCTTTTGTGCAGTTGGGAAGCTCCAAGCCCTGTTTCCTATGTAACGGTGCCTTTTTCTTCCACAGTCCTCCACTCAGTGACATCTCTGCCGGACCCCCTCCAGCAGGGCTGTGTAAGCTCAGGTAACTAGCCACTCATGTTTATTTGCTAGCACCTCTGCTCTGGAAATCTGTGATCTGGGAGTAAGTGTCCCATTTCTAACCTTAGCAAACAGCTGTCTCTCCCTCTCTGCCATGCTGTCATCTGAGGCCATTGTGTAAATAGAATCATGCAAGACATGACTGTTAAGAATTAACTTCTACTAGACAAAGTGTCCTGGAGATCCACTGACCTGATGTGCAGCAGTAATTTCTTCTCCTGCCTGAGTAGTATTCCTATGGTATGGTTATAGCAAAGTTTGTACTGCATTGAGGCTATCTCTAGGTTGTGGCAATTATTCATAGACTTGGCATGGCAATAAAAAGAGAGTATGCGGTGTCCTGCTTTCCTGAACTTGCTTTCTGAGGGCAGTAATAGAATTGGCAGCTAAGGAGTGATACCAATAAAATCCATGCCTTTACTGGATCTCTTCTTTGTTTTGTAAGTATGAAGCTCTGTGTTTGAGGCTGGGTCTATTGGAGGCTAGTTTCACAGTCAGGAGATCACAGTCTATCAGGAGGGACAAGGCACAGCCATCACTGACCCAGGAGTCATGGGAGGGGATATCTCTTCCATCTGGAGCACCAGAATAGAGAAGCCAAGGACGAGTAGCTCCAGCAGCAGCTAGGGTGAGATTCAGTGGACACTCAGCGAGGAATCAGAAGGGGCCAAGATTGAAAGTAAAGGATGGGAGCAAGTATGGATGGCAGCAGTTACAGACCATGAAGCTCAGGCTACTTTCTACTGATTCCAAAAACTGGGAAGGTCTCAGAGGCACCTGATAGAGCTGTTATCTATTCCCTGAGGTCCTTGGCCACAGTGGCCAGATGCATGCATGACCTGACCACAGCCATTGTTCCCAGGCTCTCATCACCGCCTTTTTACTCGGAGCCCACAGTCAGTCCAGCTTTCTTTCCCAGCTCTGAGGAACAGCCGGCAGTGTGAGCCGTTTCTTTTTTCTCTATTTTTCTAAACATGTTGATTAGTCTCCGTATCCCATTGATTCATTGAAAACACAAACAAAGCTAAGTGAGGAACGAGTGCAAAGCCTGTCAGCTTGCCAGAAGGGAGGACACATGTGCATAGAGGGGAACAGCTGGACAGCTTTAGCAGTAGCTGCTGCTGCTCCTGCAAGATTCCAAACACATTCTCCCTCCCCCCCACACATACACAGAATCAGGGTGCTGCAGTGGCCTCAAAGCTCTCCCTTGAAGGTTTTATGGGTTTTAGGTATTGTGGTTTTGTTTGGTCCATAATGGGAAATAGACTGGATAGATGCACTGAGAAAATTACCAGCACTCTTTCTCTCCAACTCACACTCAGAATTTAGGAGGAAACATAGCTAAGTTGGTTGTGCTACACTTCGGTGGGTATATGTGTGGTAAAGTGGCTTGGCCTCCTCCAGTGAGAAGTCAGCTTTCCTTCAACTACTGCTCATTCCAGGCTAGACCAAGCTTGTTGTGGCAGAGCTGATACTTTATTGATGAAAGCCTTTCACTCCTAAATACAAGACTAAATGCCCCTAGGCACCATATCTCTTAGACTCCTGGCCAAAACTTTTTCCCTATATCTCAAAGGGGTTTGTGTTGTTTTTAATGGGTGTGTGTGACAGTGTGTATGTCAAAATCAGAGGACAACTTGTGGAAATTGTTTCTTTCTACACTGTGGGTTCCAGGAATTGAGCTCAGGTCATCAAGTTTAGTGGCAAGCATTTTTACCAACTGAGCCATCTTATTGACCCCACTCCTTTTCCCTCCCTCCAAGACAGGGTCTCATATAACCCCAGCTAGCCTCAAACTCACTATGTAGCAAAAGATGACCTTGAATTTCTGCTCGTTCTGTCCCTACCCACCTCTTGAGTGCTTAGATTACAGTCCTACACCACCACACCCAGTTTATGCATTGCTAGGGATTGAACCCAGCATGCTAGGCAAATACTCTGTCAACTGAGGTACATCCCTATCCTCCCAAAACTGGAATTATTTTGTAATGATAGTACTGGTAAATCCTTGTGATAAATGACTCTAGAAAATCCTAGAATCTTTGACAGCTTTTATCATTGTTTCCTCCAAAAGAACTCTCTCATAAAATTCTGATTACCTCTTTTGCCATGGCTTCTATGGAACTCATTTCAAAGGTATATCAACTGAGAAACTCTGCCCCTCACAGATCCCTGACAGCTGTACCTGGAGGTGTGCAGCATGGCCTGGTCAGTTCCTGGACAGTGGTGGGGCTCACTTCTCTCCCCAGGGTATAGGAACACGGAAGGACCTGCCTTCTATCTACTTGGTCAGTTATACCTTCAGTGAGGTTTCCCAGGTAATTGCAGAGATCAAGGACCTAAACAGAAGGCTCTGTGTTTGGTTGTCAAAGCCCTCCTTGGCAAAGGACAAAGTGCTGGCTAGGGACCCTTCTCCTTGCCAAAGAACTCCAACCTGGGAGCTGGAGACGTGACTCAGTTGGTAGAATTCCTACCTAGCATGCATGTAGCCCTGGGTTCCATCCCCAGTACAACATAAAGCATTGAGGAGTTAGTGAGGGTCAAGAATTCTCATACACCAATCTCTCTGGTGAGGAGAGGCCCAAATTCCACTGTCTTAGTGGATGTGACCCTTTGTGTCCTCTGATAATCTGAACCTTGAGGCACAAAGGAAATTTAATGTCATTTTCAATTACCAGTGTTGCTCCATGGTTACCTCTGTGGAGGGGAATGGGGTGCCCATTCCTGAGGTCAACTTTATATGTCATTCCATTTGAGTTGTCAACCTTGTTTTTTCAGACAGGGTCTCTCCGTGGAATCTGGGGCTCATCAGCTGGGCTAGTATAGCTGGCCAGAGAGCCCACCTTCTCAATGCTAGAATTACAACATGCACCAAGGCACTTAGCTTTTTTACATGGATTATCAGGATTAAGGGAGCACACACACTAGAGAGCATCTGCTAACCTTATGTAATATTTACTTTTTACTTCTTAAAACTAACTTCTGCAGTTGCTTGGGCTGGTTCATCTTTCATCCTCTACAGAAGGAGATGAGAGGTAGCTCTGAAGGAAAGGAAGAGGCCCTCCCATAGTGACAGAAATTGTGGCATGCTGGAGGGCTCGTACAAGAGCTGTCTGTGACCTCAGCTTGGGAACTTGTTGATACGGGAGCCTTTCATGACTATAGCTAACAAGGTGTTCTGCCTGCTTTTTTCACACTGGCTTCTGGCAGTTCTTGTCAAAGTGTACAATTGAAATGACAGCACATTTTCCATAGATTAGGCACAAAACACTCAGTTTTTTCCTAGCACTCTGGGTGGTCAGGAAGAGTGGCTTCCAAGTCATGTCTGTTCATGAAGAGTCATGCAACTCCATGGCGCCATTGTCCATCAACAGAGTGTCAGCTGTCCTTTAGAGGGGACANCTGGCTAGGGCATGGGAAGTCCAGCCAAGACATCCACAGCTGTGTAGGTGAGGTCTGTGGATATTCCTCATAGCATGGTAGCCTGTATCCTTCACGGTGTACTTCCTGACACTTGCTTGAGCTGCTGGGAAGCCCTGTTCAAGGAGCTTCTTCTCTTAGACCCAAACAGCAGGATTCTGCTGCAGTCTGTCCTTAACTAAGCAGCCAGTTCTTGGCACTTGGCTGACTTGAAAGAGGTGACAGAGAGGGTTGGTGGCAGCCTCAGAAAAGTTCATGGAACTGAATAGACAGAATTCCTCATGAATGCACTAGATTCAAGTTACATTTTCCTTCTCTTTGCTCCAAGAATGTCATGAGAGCAACTGGTTTTATCCAGACAGAATGCTTCTGGCTGCATTCATGTAACTGTATTTGTGTATAACCACTTATACATAACCTCATATAGCAGATCAAACAGAAAATAAAAACTCAGGGCCCCGTGAGATAGTTCAGTCAGTAAAGAGCTCTCCATACAAACCCAAGGATCCGAGTGCACTCCCCAGAACCCACCTGAAAAGGCTAGGTTTGGTGGTGCAAGCTTGTAAATCCCAGTGCTTGGTGGGCAGAGACAGGAGACTCTTGAGTTTCCAAGTCAGTGAGGGATTCTGTCTCAAAACAGAAACAAAACAGGTGAGGAGCAGCACCCATGGTTGTCCTCTAGCTGTGCACCCCATACATATGGGCATACATATGATATACCCACCCACAAAGGAAAAGATCTGAAATTCCATGAATGATCTGAAAAAATTCCACACATGGCCACTGCCTTACTGCTTGAAATGTTAGCCTATGGTTCCATCAAGATGGTAGCCCATTCAATTCTCTCCTTCTTGTTGGCAGCCTGCCTTGAGTCGTTTTTATTTTATTAGATGTAGCATATTATAGGGACTTTCCATTCTGAGGCCAAAGGGGGAATTTCTGGATTTGGGCTATTGTATGGCACATCAGGAGGTCCCTGGAGCTGCAACTTTGCCATGAAAAGATATGGAATCAGACAACAAAATGTTTCAGGTAGGGAACAAATGTGAACACATGAGAAGCAACTAGTTCAGAAGCCTTCTTAATAGCAGGAGGAAAGTACATGGTGAAAGCATGTTGTCCTCTTCCTATAGAACACTTCTTGGTGTTTCTTGCAGGTTTCTGTATTTATGTGTGTGCTGTATTTGGGACTAAGACATACCTCAGCCCCTCACTGGGGGATTCTAGGCAGGTGCTCTACCACTGAGCCACACCCCCAGCCCTTGAAAGAGATTCAGACTGTTTTCTAAACAGTGGCATCCCTTAGCCTAGTGGAGAGCAAGCCGAACGGTGTGGTGAGCTTCTAGCCAGTGCTGTCTCATCCTGCCTCTGCCTCTTAGTACCTGTGTGACCTGGGGCAAAGCAACTCAGCCTTCCTGTCCTGCTTCTTCAGCCCTACCTCCTAGACTTATGAGGAGAGCTGAATGGCTTTAGGTATGTTTTTAGAGCATGGAAGCAAGTGCTATTTAAATGTTGGCTTTCCAGGTGGGAGGTGTATCTCAGCTCAGTGATAGAGTACTTGCCTAGCATACAGGAGTCCCTAGACTCCATCTGAACACAAGTAAATGAAAGAATGCCTTTCTTCAATCACCACTGCAACCCCTTGAGCTTCAAAAGAACAGTTATAGCCAGCAGTCAGCACGCAGAGTTGGACAAAGGAGTCTGGAAAAGGTATTGCCATTAAGGGTGAACATGACCAGCCCACCAGGATCTTTAGCTTCTTAAGACTGACATTGCCTGGCCTCGCTTTTACAAAATCCCATCTGGCCCAGGAACAGCCTGAGCCACCTGTCCTCCCTCTTCTCTATACCTCCTTTGGTAAACAGAATTTACAGTGTCCTGGACCTTCAATACAAGAGAGAGAAATAGGTCACAGGAGTATATGAGGACTTGGGTCTCTAATGTTCCAATCTAGGGATAAAATAAGAAACTGAATGCAGTAAATTCTCAGGTAATTTTAGAAAGACAGTGAGAATAAGATGAGGCTCACACATTGTGTCTTCCATGGGCCACATACTATTCTGATGTCCTTAGTAAGCAGAACCTTGTAGGGATTTCTGCTTAAGGAAATTTCAGATTAAGAAAAAGGGAATTTTCTGGGCTGTGGTGGCACACGCATTTAGTGTGCACTTGGGAGTCAGAAGCAGGTGCATCTCTAGGTTTGAGGCCATCCCAGTCTACATAGTTCCAGAGTCAGGTCAGGTCAGGAGGCAACCCAGAGGTGTCCATCATTGGCTTCATCTTGGATTATTTGTTCTTCCCTGAGGAACTAGGATCCTAAATATAGCCCATGTCTGAATTGGCAGATGTGGGGTTCATGCTTTACATAAGGGCCAAAATTAGCCTGTCATTTGGCACCTAAATAAAGCAGGCTGACTGCCTTCGTACCAACGTCACAATTAGGAAAGACTGGAATGGTAGCACATTTTATTGGGTAAGAAACTCCTGTGCTGATGAAGTAACAGACTTGACAACTTGAAGACTGAGCAGCACAGACCCATGAAATCCCCAGGATGCCTCTTGGTCAGACCTTCTCACTGTTTGTTGTTTGTTTGTTTTTTTGTTTGTAAATAGTATCAAGTGTCCCAAGCTGGCCTCCAACTCTACTTAGCTGAGGTTGAACTTTACCTCTTGTACTAGGATTACAGGCATGTCCCACCTCACCTGATTCATAAAGTGCTGAGGATAGAACCTAGTACTTTGTGCATGATGTGCAGGCAGTCCACCTTCAGCCCAATCTTCTCATTCCTGAGTTAAGGTCTGTGTTGTCTCATGAGAACATTTCATAGAATCAGGGAAAATAAAGTGACTAAGTGGGTAAAGGTAGTTGGCCACTAAACTGACAACCTGAATTCAATCCCTATGACCCAAATAGTGTAATGAGAGAGCTGAGTCCTACAAGTTGTCCTCTGACCTCCACTTGTGCACACTGGCATGTGCACACACATACACAAATAAAAGTGTAATAAAATATAAAATGATAATAATCAATTATGCCCTAGAAATAACACTATGGAAGAACAGCAACAGTCACTCAGGTTTTTGCAAGGAAAAAAAGGTCCACCCAGCATGCCTGGAGCTAGGTTAGTAGAGGGACTCCCCAGGGGCTTCAGGAAGATGTTATAATCAATTACCACATCATAACACTGATGTATGATAATTACTGAGTGTTTCTCCTGAGATAGTGCAGCATTTGGCGGGGATGTGGTTCCTTCATGGTCCACTGCCTGATTAATATGCAAATAATAGGCTGATTGCATGATGAATGCAGAAAATGAGCCCGCTGATAACAGGCGCACTGAAGCAGGGAAATGATAAATTACTTTTACTGACTGTCCTACATTAAGTACCCTTTCCCAACAATCTCATCACAAATTAAGGAAAGCAGTATGGCAAGATTAGGAGGATGTGTAAAATAATGTACCATAATAGCTTTTCAAACAAAGATGTCTATAAGGAGAATGTCACCTGGTTCCTCACTGAGCCATTCACCTACCTGAGTAGTCATTAAAAAACAGAAAGTAGCAAGCTACACCCATGTGTGCCACTGACTTCATTTGGCCATGGAATAGCCTCACTTGTTCAGCTCAGACTCATTACCTGCACACTGGCTGAGTGGCTTTGTTATTGAATGGGGACAGGCTACTTGGGACAGATGCTTTTCCCTGCACAGGTGGACACAAAGCTCATTGCCCATGATGTGCCATGAGGAAGGAATTTCAGAGCTGCAGCCCCAGAAGGCCTAAGAAGGAAAGACTATTTAAGACCACCTTTTAACAATGGGTTAAGGCCAGCTTGGAGTATGTAGCCCTTCTCCAAAAAGGCCCAGCTTTGGGCTGAGAACTCGTTTGATTCATAGAACCCACAGTTGAGGGTGAGTAGGGGTGCCAGGCACACTGGCACACACTTGTAAACCCAGCACTAGAAAGGCTGACACAGGTAGATACATACATGATCCCTAGCCTAGCCTACTTGGTTAGTTCCACACCTATGAGAGTATCTCAAAAATCAAGGTGCAACTGGGAATACAGCTCAGAGGCAAAGCACTTGCCTAGCACATAAAAAGTCCTAAGTGTACCACAAAGTGCCAAGGTGAATGGTGCCTAAGGAATGACAACAGAGATTATTCTCTGACCTTCACGCACAGACACACACACACACACACACACGTGCTCAAAAGTGCTTAATCTTTGATTACAACAAAGCAATTTATCTTAAGTGTTTTTTTTCTCTGCAGTAATATACATTTAGACTATTTATGTGATGTGCATTTTCTTTTACCATACAAGGATACACTGATAAGTGTTCGTACGCACAACTGGCTCAGTAATAAGGTTATCAGAGGTAATTTGAAAGCCTTATTTCTAAATATATGGTCTATAGCAAGGTGAGCCCAGTCCCTAAAACAGGGCCAACCGTGTCACCCAGTGTCACTTCCACAGTTGTATCAAGCCATGACTTTCCTTCTAGGCCTGATCTATAACTTCAGCAGTGATTATGACCTAGGGGCCCCAAACTCTGCTCAAAGACACATGGGGCTAAGGATGCAGCTCAGTTAGCAGAGCACACTTGAGGCCCTGGATTCCAGTCCAGCACCACAGAAAACAGGCATGGTGATGCACAAATATAATCTCAGCACTGGGGAAGTAGAGGCAAGAAGTTCGGGTATTTGAAGCCAGTCTGGTAGTACATGAGACTATGACCCAAAGCAACAATTAATGAAGGAAGGGGAGAAGGAAGGAGAGCCAGGTGTGATGGTACATGCAAAAATCCCGGTACTCGGAAGCTATGGCAAGAGGCGTGAATTTGAGACCTGTTCAGCACAGAAATCCTAAGACCCCATTTCCAGCAACTTACTCGGTGTAAAGAAGGAAAGGGGGGTTAAAAAGCATCCCTGGAAAAGTAGGGTGCAGTTGTACATGGGGCTAAATCTTAGGTGTTCCATTCTTCTATCCTCTCCTAGGCTTGACTGTCCCTGATGGTCCCCAGTCTCAGCTTTAGGGTGACAGGTGCTCTTCTAGATCTCCTATCTTCACCCCAGAGTCTTTGTTGATGGAACCTGCTGAGTGATATCTCTCTGCCACTTGGCCTAAAATGCTATGATTTACAGGATGCTTTCTTTACACGCACACCCCAGCATCCAGCCCTGCCTGGCACTCAGAGGTCTCACTACTCAGTGACAGTCAAGTGCCTCAGAAGTCAAAGCCAGGGACACATAGGCAATTTAACTTGAATAACTCGATTTAATTGGACAGCCTTGCTTTGCTCATAAGGAATGTGAGCCTCCTGTATCATAAGAGTTCCTGATGCAAATTTTAAAAGTCAGTCCTGTCATTACCCAGGAGCACACACACTAGCACCTACTGTGTGGCAAATATTTTATGTTCTCTTTTAATTATATTTCTATTTTAACTTTATCTCTATGAGATTATTGTTGTGCACCACTATGTTAGTTTTCTGTGTTGCTGGGCCTCAGATGTCTTCTCCCAACTGAGCTGTATCCTCAGCCCCTTGTGTCTGAGCAGAGCTTGGGTCATAATCACTGCTGAAGTTACAGATCAGGCCTAGAACGCACTTAAAAGTCTGACACGGGATTTCTCACATTCCCGGCCTTGATCCTCCTGCCCCACCTGGGATTACAGGTGTGCCCTACCACACCTGTTTAGTGCCATGCTCGGTGGGAATGGAATCCAGGGCTTGGTGTATGCTAAGCAGGCACTCTACCAACAGAGTTGCACCCCCAGCCTAGCTCTTCCCTTTCTGCTATTTGAAAAGAAAGGGGGTTCTGGTAGATTTCCTGAGACTTAAGGCCAGCAGGGTTGGTATGTTAATAAATAGGCAAGGAGAGGGAGGGACCTGCTTGAGGCCTGCCATTGCCATCTGTTTGGCTGGATTTACCCAGAGGAAGTAGTCTGCCCAGGATTCCTTGGGAACTGGCTGGTGATATCAGAAGTTGGGACGATTTTCATGGGTAGAAGGCTGTGGGTCATCTCTGACACAACTGGTTACTTTTTCTTCATTTGGTTTTTGTTGTTTGTTTGTTAGTGAGGAAGTGTCCCAAGGCACAAGGAAAAGGGTGGGCACAGCAAGCTAGGACATGGATCAGAGTAGCCTGTATTTTGGTCCAAACAACACTCGTGTTAAAAAGAAGACACCTTGTAGACATGTAACTGTAGGAATTTTGGGGAGGTGCCAGAAGTTCTGTGGGAATCAGCTGCTTAGCACAAAGCCTAGGCACAGATGGGATGCCACCAAGTAAAGATACATATAGAAGAGTCAGAACTCATTACCACATGGTCCATGTCTCACCCTGTAAACCACAGGGGCTGAGGAGAGTGTGCTTCTCATATTAAGTACAAAGGCCTAGTCTGGGAGACTGGTGCTCTCAGGGTGCATTGAGCACACACATTTCCTTGGTTGTCCATAGCACTGTCCATCAATGGCTATAAGCTGGAAAGGGCCTCAGAGGCCTCCAGGGCTGCCTGAGTACCTGCTACACTTAAGATGTCCACACTGAGCTCCTTAGAACCTGCTTAACTGTGGCCCACAACTACTGAGGTTCATGTCCCCTTCTGGTTTAGTCTTCCTTTCTCTAGCTAGGCCATACCACTCCCTCTCCTGTAACCTGCTCCCTGAGTTCCCCACCTCATCTTCCTCATCTGTCATGAGAGTCACTTGAAGTTGCCTGGCCTGGCACTGGCTCAAAGTCTAAACTCTGGACATAATGAAAAGCGGTGCATCAGACCAGCTGCCAGTTAAATAATGTTTGGGTTCTTGTCAGAATGTCACAGAGTACCCTGTCATTTTGTTTCAGCAACTTGTTCTTCTGAACGCGCAGTTCGCCGTATGGCATGCCAGCAGTAAAAATGTCACTTGCAATAATTACTTTTTGGAGGAAATGCTTGCTGACTTCCTACCTTCAAGCTGTTTTTTACACAGTAGGGAGATAATCAAAAATGACTTCATCCTGACTGCTCAAATGAACACTAAATGGAATTTGGGTTATTACCGAGATAGAGGAGGGTTGGGCGTGGAAATTGCAGCAGCGGATCAGATAAACTGCAGAACGATTTGTCTTGGAAAATTGGGGCGGATGTGTGTTTTCTATTGGCTTCTATTGAAAGCTTAAAGCAGCTGTTGTTTAGCCTGCTGTTTGGGGAATATAATATCTTTCATAATCCTTTTATGGCTCCCAAACACCTTGCATATCTCTGTAGGCCCTGAGTCACTGTCCCTGCCCTCTGTGCTTCATAGCCAAGCTCCTCTTGCAAGATCCAAGATCCACATGCAATAAAGTGAATCCTCACAGACCACTTCTAAGTGTCATACCCTGCCTTCCATTGCTGGCAAACCCAAAGCCCAATGCATGCAACCCAGGCCTGCAGCATGCTAGACCAGTGCTTACCATGAACAACACCCCAACAACCTCTGAGCTTTTAAAATGTGCAAATTACCCCGTTAATTATCATAGGCCTAGGGCTGCTTAGATTGTTGAAAGGGATCTGTGGTTTTTGTTGTTGTTGTTGGGGAGGTCTGTCTACTTTCTCTCCAGTGCCTAGCAGAGTACATGATGCACATGACACTTTGAAATGTGGGCAGAAGGGCCATCAAGATGACTCTGCAGATAAAACACCTGCTTCCAAGACTGAGAAACTGAGTTTGATCTGCAGAACCCACATAGTAGGAGAAATCCAACTCTAAAGTTGTCCTCAGACCTTCACATGCGTGCCATAGTATGTGCACCCAAGCAGATAATGTTTTTAAAAAGAAATAAAACTTTAAAAACCAAACATTTTTAATATGGATGAACAAAGTCAGCATGGTATCACATAGCTTTAATGTCAGTACTCTGGAGGTAGAAGTGAAAGAATCATCTTATCAATTTGAGGCCAGCCTGGTCTACTTATGAGTTCTGGGCCAGACAGGGCTACATAGTAAGACCTTGTCCAAAAGAAAAAAAAATGGATAGATGGATAAAAGATGAAGATGGTGGGAATGGATTGATAGATGGACGGTGGATGGCTGGATGGGGGCTGTAGATAATAGATAGGGTGGATGGGGACAAGAGGTTGTCAGGTTGGTGGTGGGAGACAACATTATAGGTAGAAATGCAGTTTTCTATTCTGCTCTGGCTCCCATCCTTGATCTGTCCAAGGATCTCTGACAAGATGGAGTCAGCCGGTTCTCCAGCTTGCAGTGTGGGCATGTGTCCAACCAGGGTTATTAGGAGACTGGAGCAAGACATTGGCCCAGGTCTCCAGCACACAGCTTTGTGCATATGAGGTTTATTTATTTTAAAAAAAAAATGTACCTTGAACCCCTTCCCTGACCCTTGCCACTGACTTCTAGTGACTCATCGCCATATTTGAGATCTCTGCTCTGCTGACATATGTGTTTTAGAATCATTGCCCAGAAAGACAGGCCTCGAGAAGTTAGGCAGCACAGGGTGAACACTGAGCAACTGTGCAGGTAGCTTTGTAGGATGAGACATCTGAGTGTGTCCAGGTCACCTCTGCTGTGCATTGAAAGGTGGTCATGTGGATTGAGTGCATGAATTCCTTTCTATAAGCATCACCCTGGCACCTGTGCACAGTAAGCCTAGTCAGTGTCACTTCCATGGTGGCTGGTATAACACATGATCACAAAGTAGGGTTTCCTTTTTGTTTTTGTGCATGTGCACACATGTACATGATTATATAGGGTTTGCATGCACATGGTACATGTGAAGGCCAGAGGTCAGTGACAAGTCTTCCTCTGTCTCTCTCCACCCTAATTTTTGAGACAGGGTTTCTCACTGGATCTGGAGCTTGCCAATTCAACTAGGCTGACTGGCCTGGGAGCCCTAGGGCTCTGCTGTCTCCACCTCCCTAGGCCTGGTATTACAAGTACTTACCACTGTACTTAGGCTCTTGGTGTTCATTTGTTTGTTTATGTGAGACTTGAAGGGTTGCTTTCCTGATTTGTTTTATATTTATTTTTGTGTGACTGATATGTGTAGGTGCATGTGTGTCATATTGTGCATATGGTGATCAAAGAATAATCCTCAGATATCAGTTTTTTCCTCCCTGGGTCCCTTCCAGGGATCAAACACAGGTCATCAAGCTTGATGGCAAGTGCTCTTACCTGCTAAAAAGTCATCTCACCAGTGGTGGTAGCACACACCTTTAATCACAGCACTTGGGAGGCAGAGGTAGACGGATCTCTATGAGTTTGGGGCCAGCCTGGTATACAGAGAGAGTTCCAGGACAGGCTCCAAAGCTACAGAGAAACTGTCTCAGAAAAAAAGCCGTCTCAGGAATTGATGTGAGGTTTTCATACTTTCATGGCAGGCACTGTACCAGCTGAGCCATTGCCTTGATTGATTTTCATTTAGGGGTTTGTTTTGTTTTGTTTTTAATGGATTCTTGCTACATAACCCTTGAAGGCCTGAAATTCAAGATCCTCCTGTGTTAACCTCCCTAGTACTGGGACTGCAGGTGGCCACTACCACACTTAAGCTGGGGGAGGGGAGAGCGCATGTCCCACTTTGCCCCACAGCACCTCTGCAACAGCATGCCCCGTCTGAATGGTTCACTACACATCCTGCTATGCAGGGGACTCCAAACCTCAACCAGATCCTCCTACCACATATCTTTGAANCACACTCTCTCCTAAGTTGCTTTTGAGCCTGCATCTCCATCCCACCTTCCAGCTTCCTGCCCCCAGCTCTCACAAAGACATAGCAACACCATGGAGCCAAAGAAGCCCTCAGTTCAATTCCCAGCACTGAATAAAGCAGGCATGGTAGGGCATACCTGTAATCCCAGATAGGTAGTGAGTTCAAGGCCAGTGGGAAACGCAAAGGGACACTACACATGCTAGGTGCACACCTGTTAGGTGTTGCAGGCCTTGCATAGCCTATTGAGAACACAACTTCGAGAAGGACTAGCAGGCAACTGGAGCTGTTTGGTAAGACCTACCTCCCAGATAGCCACCAGCCCTGTGCTGTCTACTAGCTGCAGGCAGCCAGGATTTTGACCTTGCTGTGGGTTAAAGGACACGAACCTAGGAAAAATCTGTTTATCATGTTTGGGACGCCTGCTATTCTTGACAGTAGTCAGTGAATAAGATAGATGATCTGCCCAATGGGCTCCCTCGCATGGGTGAATTTACAGTGCAATTCCTTTGCTGCTTCTGACATACAAACAGCATTTGCTAGGTTTTAGACCCTGTTGTCTGGTGACCCAAGGGTGAGTAGAGAGAAGAAATCTGATTTACAGGATTCATACTGCCTTAAAAATGGATTCAAGCCATTTCTGCCCCCATACTCATCTCTTTTACATGTCTCACAAGCAGTTCAGTTGTTTCCTTAACCTGATTTTTTTCCATGCTGAGCACACAACTTTATGAGATAGTGGGACTTTGTACCAATTGAGGACATTACGCAGACTTACTGGATTCAATTGTGGTTCCATTTCAAGTTTTGTTCTTTCTAGGCACTCATGAGATATTTGTGTTTTTTAGTGTATATCCTACTCCCTGGATACAGGAGAGGTGTTATTCCAAATATATAGAAAAAATTCTATGGGGAAATGGCTTAGTAGTAAAAGCATTTGCTGCATAAGTGTGAGGGCCTGAGTTCAAACCCTGAGCACCCATTTAAAAAGCCAGCTGTTACTACGTGCCTAACATAGCCCCATGTGCAAGGAGGTGGATCATTAGGACTTCCTGGCCTCCAGCCTAGCTCCAGGTCCAGTGAGAAGAACCCTGTCTCAAGGGAATAAGGTAAAGGTTGATTGAGCAGGACACCTGACCTTCTCCTCTGGTCTCTGTATGGGTGTGTATACCTGCACATAAAGTCTTTGCTGTTATGTTTTAGTCAGATAACAGTTTCCTCTTTTGTTCTTTGTCTGGTTATGTATTGGTTTGGTTTTTGGCGTAGCCATAAATGTAATTCAAGGCACTGTACATGCTCAGCAGCAGGTGCTTTGCCACTACACCACACCCCTTGCCCAGGCAGCAACAGTATTTTTGGCTACCTGAAGCTGTGCTGATAATGCTACTGAGGGACTTGTCACAGCTTGAAGGAGCTGCAAACAGGAGAAGACACAGAATATTCTGCCTTTGGACTCTGGCCAACATCACCAGTCACTCATCTATTAGCCACTGGCGGGATTAGCTATAAAT
The DNA here is from genome assembly GCA_001685075.1 of Bramus lutescens. Taxonomy (NCBI): domain Eukaryota; kingdom Metazoa; phylum Chordata; class Mammalia; order Rodentia; family Cricetidae; genus Bramus; species Bramus lutescens. The sequence goes on from LOEQ01001453.1 coordinate 29,041, forward strand.
TAGAGCTTTATGTTGAATAGAGACCTTCTTAGGAAAAAAAGTACATTTCAATACAATTATCATCACTCAGACACCTTGCCTGACCCCTCCTACATGGCCTTATGATATGTCAGCCTCAGTGGAAATGAAGAAAGATGTGCCAAACACAGAATAAGGCCAAAGACAGATTGGGTCTTGTGGATAAGAGTCATTCTCATTTCCTTCTTGATGTTCTCTGTGTCCTTGGAAATTAAGATATGACCAGTCTTGGTTCTAAATACCCCCCCAAACCAGCTCAAGGCAGTATGCCAGGTTTTACAGGTGATGCTACTAAAGAGAGGTAGGGGGGTTGCTCCTGTGTTTATTTTCTTGTTACTATGACAAGATGCCTGACAGAAGCCACTTAAGAACAGAAAGCTTCTGGCTCATGGATTGAGAGGACACTACCTGTCATTGCAGAGAAGTCATGACAGTAAGAGCTTCAGTGGTTCATCACATTGCATCTGTAGTCAGGAAGCTGAGAGATGGATGCTGGTGCTCAGCTCACTTTCTCCTTTCTATTCAGTCCAAGAGCCCAGCCCATGGAATGGAATTGTCCACATAGCCCTCACAGTCATCTCCGAGACTGGCCTTCAGTGATTCTGCATCCTCTCACACTGGCCATATTAACCATCATACTCAGCCAGAAGGAAGGTTTAGCGCTTCCCGCTGGGCACCTTCAGGTCCCACACACACACACAAACAAGACACAGACTGTTCTAAAGCAAGGAACATACAATGCCTGATGGTCTCCACACCTTTCTGGTGCCAGTACAGTATGGTCTAGATGATCAAAGAGCACAGTTTTCTAAAAATAGGAAGGACCATCAAGCCCCTAGGTTGGTGCAGAGCAGGCATGCCACCTTTCTTTGGTATCCTTCTCTGCTAGCCTCAGCACCTCTAATAGTCTCACAGAAAAACAATCTGATCCCAAGACTGAAGTCTCCTTGGACCACCAGAGACCAACAGCTGAGGCATTGAGTCAAGAGTATTCTGCCTGTATATATAGGAAGAATGCACCAGATCTCATTAAAGATGGTTGTGAGCCACCATGTGGTTTCTGGGAATTGAACTCAGGACCTCTGGAAGAACAGCCAGTGCTCTTAACCGCTGAGCCATCTCTCCAGCCCTCAAGAGTCTTTGTAATCATATGACCATCTAGCCTCATAGGCAACCCTCACCTAAAATGATCTGTCCACACTTGTGTATGCATGTAGAAACCAGAGGACAATTTTTGTTCTCATTCCATAGGCACCATCCACCTTGTTTTTTGAGAAAGTGTCTCTCACTAGCCTGAATCTCACTGAGTACAGCAAGATGAATAAGCAGTGAGCCCTAGGGCAGCCTGTCTCTGCCTCCTCAGTGCTGGGATTACAACTATACACTACCATGCCTGTAGTTCTAGGGATAGAGCTTAGATCCATCCCCATGCCTGCAAGGCAAGCACTTCACCTACTGAGCTATCTCTCCATCTCCTGTCCATATATTTTTGTTCTGGAAAATATAGAAGAAATAATCACATATATTAAACTCAACCCTCAGTCCCTCTGAATTACCAGAATCATGGGGTTTGATTAGAACAAATCATAGCAGTCATAATGACATTTTTTAGCAAAATGCCCTGATATTAAACCTTCAGAAACCTTTTATTTGAACCTTTAGTTGGTTTTTTTTTTTGTCTTTGTTGGTGTTGTTTGTATTCCTTTAATGCAGAAAATTAGAGGTTACACTTAATGAAAAAACTATAGAGTAACAGACAGTCCTGAGGACTACCACACGTTACCCTTCTGGAACAGGGGATTTAATTAACATTTCCTAAGTAAGTAAAGTCAGTGTATGTGGTGAAAGATGACTGTTTTCAGCAGCCATTCTTGTGTTTAATTCTAGAAAGCACTCCAAAGACCTCTGCCAGCTGTAGCCCTGCCCCTGAGTCCCCAATGAGTTCCAGTGAATCCGTGAAGAGTCTCACCGAGCTAGTCCAGCAGCCCTGTCCTGCCATTGAGACCAGTAAAGAAGGCAAACCACCAGAACCCAGCGACCCACCAGCCTCAGACTCCCAACCCACAACACCGCTGCCTCTCTCTGGACACTCAGCCCTCAGCATCCAAGAATTAGTAGCCATGTCTCCCGAGCTGGACACCTACGGCATAACCAAGAGGGTCAAAGAGGTGCTGACGGACAACAACCTCGGTAGGTCCCTATTGCTGGGTCACCAGTCATCTAGTCATTTCCTGTTTGAAGCCTTGAAACTGTAAGGGAAGGGGCTGCAGGCTGAGCTAGTCAGAAACTCTAAAATCTCCGTATTCAAGTTTTTTTTACTTTACCACGCAGACTTGTTATATACAAAGCTCAACAAAAGAAATTTAAAACAGAAATCTCATAATATTTAAATTTTGATTTTGTACTGGGCTACATTGATAACTGTCAAGCTACATGTTGGACATGCATATTTTAAAGAACCTGGTCCTGGGATGTGACTCAGAGGCAGAGCATATGCCTAAAATTGCCCAATAAGGGACCTGGGGGATGTAGCTCAGTAGTAGAGCACCTGCCTAGGATCCCCAAGTGAGGTGCTGGGGGTGTGGCTTAATGGTAGAGCACCTGCCTAGAATACTTGACCCTAGGTTTCATAAAAACAAACAAACAAACAAAATATGAAATATATTACAGTGTGAATTCTAGCCTGCTCACTAGAGTACAAGAACCATAGAAGTCAATCCAGGCCCACTCCCAACATACCTTAGAAGAGAGCCTATAAGCCAGAGCAGATCAGGTGGCCCATAGACACCTCTTATTTTAGGACATGCCCTGTAGAGCCTAAATCCATAGTGGATTTCAGAATGGATCAGCTCAATCCTGCAGCATTAGGTGACTTCATGGGCATCAAAAACAAGGTCCACCCGTTTTTCCTAAATGTGCCTGCTGTGGGGTAATATGTGTGCCCTGTAAGCCAGCCCCTCAGTGATGCTGGCTTGATTCTATCACAGGCTGGTGACTCTTAGTAGCTGTGAGGTGCCTACCTGGAAGCTTGAAGCCATCTAATACTGCTACTGTTATTTCTGTTGCTTTGCAGTACTGAGTTGGTCATGCTCTAATGGTATCAACCATAGGCCATATGCCTTATACATGCTGTAGCTAATTTGGGCTCTGCCTGAAGTGGTTTTATGAGGCGCTCTTGTTGCTGGATAGGAGCTGCTGTGGCCCTAAGAATATTAGGGAATCTTGCCATTGTTATGTTATCATGCCTCCTCAGAGTTATATTCATCAGTCAGGCCTTCCTAGGCAGGCATGGCAAAAAAAAACTTCTGCTCTGTGGGTCATGTGTCCTCATGAGTCCCAAGTGAAAATGTCGATAAAATGAGCACACTGAGACAGCCTCACAGAATGACTGGAACCGTACAGCAATTTCTGGGAGAGTTGCATGTCTCACCTTCCCCAGGATAGAATAAGACAAGAGGAACATTGCAGTTGAGGCTGGAGAGACAGCTCAGTTTGTAAAGTTCTTGCCATGCAGCATGGAGTTCAATTCCTAAAACCCATGTGAAAAATGCCACGCATTGAGCCAGACAGTGAACACACCTTAATCCCAGCACTCAGGAGACAGAGGCAGGTTGATCTCTGTTAGTTCGAGGCCAGCCTGGTCTACAGAGTGAGTTCTAGGGTGGTTATATAGAGAAACCCTGTCTTGAAAATCAAAAACAAACAAAAATGCCAAGCATGGTAGCATATTTTTAATCCTTGTGTGAGGGAGGCAGGGACAGCAGGATCCTTGAGGTTCACTAGCCAGCTAGCAACCTAGCTGAAGTCTGGGCCAGTGAAAGAACGGTCTTAAAAATACAGGGTGAGAGCCAGAAAAATAGCTCATGGGTAAAGGCACTTGCTGCCAAACCTAATGACCTAAGTTCGATCCCTGAAGCCCACAGAGTAGAATAGAAAACCTACTCTTACAAGATATTCTCTGGCTGGTGCACGCGTGCACCCGCGCGCACGCGCGCGCACACACACACACCCCTAGATAAATAAATATAAAAGAAAAAATTAAATGAAAGTAGACTATGCCTAAGGAATGACATCAAAATTGTCCTCTGGCTGCCACATGTGCACACAGACACACAAACACATGTGCACATACACACACACAAGTTGCTACTGAGTTTCAGTGAAGTCTGCCAGTGACTTACTGTAGTAATAGGGGGGTGCGGGCCCTGCTTTTCGTCCCGCCCGGCTCCCGCAC
>LOEQ01001453.1:132534-145198 GCA_001685075.1 Bramus lutescens
GCTGGACAGTGTGGACAACTGACATGGCTCACCGCTGTTTTTCAGTGTTGGGGCAGTGGTTGTTGGGGTTTTGTTTGTTTTTGTGGTGCTGGGGATGGGAGTCATGACCTCTTATGCTAGGCAAGCCCTGCACTGGAGCCACATCCCAGCTTATAGCTGTTAATGTTGCTGTTGGCCACACCACAGAGGTAGTGTTTATCAGGTTTTCCCACTATAAATTTGCTGCTCTTCTCCCAAATAATTTATTTTTTGGAAGGAAATGCCACTTGCAGCCCATATCTAAGGATTGAGGTCCAGTCAGCCCCCTCCAGTCTGAAGGCAGAGATCTACAGACCTCCACTTAGGAGATGGTCTCTATCTATATAAGTGTTTGTCTGTGAGGACAAACCTGTGTGTATGATCCAGTCTTTCTGTACCTTGTTGCTGGGACCGTCTGTTGTCCTGGTGATGAGGTCCCATCATCACGGGCCTCCCTATCACAAGTTTTCAGCACTTCCTTGCTTTCTGGTACTGTAAAGTACTCCAGGCTCATCTGGAGGATTTCCTGCTCTCAACCCTTGGGTGTTGCTCTAAGACATCTGCTTTCTTTTGTTGGCTTAGTGTTAGAAAGCAAGATCAATGGGGGTGGGGTGGAAGGAGTCAATCATCTTTGCCTGGTAGACAAAGCAGTGGAGGGCAGTTCTGCTCTACAAGTGTCCTAGACTGTATGCCCATCGGTGCCTGTGACACTGCTAAGTGATGCTGTCTGGTGGGCCCTCCATCACACCATATAGTCCGTCAATTGATAGAGATCGCTGTGCAGCACGGGTNAGGCAGTCCTGAACACAACCATCTGTCCACAGTAAGTTAAACTTGAGTTCCGACGTGCCCAGCTTTTCTCCATCATCAGCGGTCATTTCTGCTTTGTCCACCTTACTATCCTTTATTCATCACCCTTGTTCACTTCCGGCACATGTTATACTGGTGGAGAGTTACTGCTTCCCTGTGGTTTGCAGCTACTTACACCAGAGCGCAGAGGCCCTATGCCTGTAGCTGTAGACTCCACTTGTTTCCAGAGGTGCTGCTCAGCATCACCCCACCCTTCACAGAGATGCATTTATAAGTCACTTGGACTCTGCATTCCATCCTAACCCCTGACCTAAGTGACTTTAAAGATGTATTTTTTAAATTTATATATATCTGCAGTTATGTATATGCAAGTATGTATAGCTCCCATAAAGGCCAGGGGAAACCATCAGATATACTGGATTTGGAGTTGATTTTTTTCTTTTTTTAGAGTTTTCAATTTTATCTGTGTTTATATATGTATATCACATGTGTGCCTGGTGTCTGCAGAGGTCTAAAGAGTGTGTCAGGTCCCCTGGAACTAGAGTTACTGATGATTATGAGCCACCATGTGAGTGCTGGAAACCCAACCTCCGTTCTCTGCAACAGTATCCAGTGCTTTGAACAATACCCTCTCTCCAGCCCCAGTGCATGTATTTTGTCCAGTGCGTAGTATTGTGAGTCTGCCAAAAAATATACAAAGTAGTTTCGCTGCCTGAAAAGTCCCTGGTGAGTCAGCTGGGGCCCCTGTTCTGAGGACCTCCCCCGCCTCTTTGCAGCCAGCTCCCGCCCACTCCCTTGCTCTCAGGACAGTAGGGGGGCTGGGGACAAGATGTCTCTGTGCTGTTTTCTGGGCCAGCTTAGCTGTGCCACAGTGCTAAAGCAGTATTAGAATATGCTGGATGCTTAAGAGCTGCCCATAGGGCAACAGGAGAGGGCTCCCTGGGCAGTGTTTGAGGAGAGCCAGGAGGCTGGCATGGCTATTGTGGGCACAGCCCCTTGTTTCAGTGGGCTTTTGTTTGTATTGGTTTTGAAGATCTTCTTGCTGTCTTCATTGAGAACCGAGGCTCAGGCAGGGGAGTTTGGTAGTCCAGTGGGAGATGTGAAACACCTGGGTATATTTCAGGGTACCCTGTTTTGGTGGTGATGTAGACAGTGGGGGCCATACACTCAGCAGGCCTGACTTGGAGGTGTCAGGTTCTAGTGTGTACAGCCAGATCTTTTTGGTGAGGCTGAGGTGCTGCTCTCAGAGCAATGCAGATTGCTTTTGTGGTAGACCTTCCAAACAGTGGCCACCACTGACTCCTGGCTGTTTCTGCCTGGGAACAAGTATACCCTCAGCTGCTCTCCTCCTCTTTTTGAAACAGGGTTTGCTACTCAGGCTAACCTCAGACTCACTATGTAGCTGAGGATGTCCTTGTTTTTATCATCTGCCTCCATGTTTGAAGTGCTGGAATTAGAAGTGCAGCTTCTGTGCCGAGACATTCCCTTACTTAACCCCGCATCCATCAGATCTGTCTGCTTATGGTTTGAATGTTGTGTTGGTACAGAACCCAATCAGTGCCAAGAACAGCGTGCCAGCAGCTCTGAGGAGGCATCTGGGACAGAGGAGGAGGAAGAAGAGCCCAGCGTCATCATGGGGCGATGAGGACGTGAGCCCAGCTCATTCTCTGACCGGCTTCAGAAAGGAAAGAGGTGGTGGCCCATCTGCCAGACTGGCTGTGTTGGGAGAAGGCAGGAGCCTCCTGCACCGCTGCTTGCCTAGGGAGCAGAGGGACCATCCCCTAGACATTTGAAGATTGCCTGCTGCGTCCTGCCCTGCTCTTGCTGAAGGGGAGTGCCTCACCTTCCCCGCCTGGTGCCTGTTTCTTTCTGCTTGAACAGTGATGAGCTCTGGGCTGGTTTCTGTGAAGGGAATATTTATTTAGTAAAGAGCAGAAAACGTATAGGTTTTGTCCACGTGTTCGAGATATTATTAATTACCAGAGCCTCCGAGAAACTAAAGTGATGCAGAGACTGGACCTTGGGATTTGGCGGGTCCTCTTTTGCAGGCTCCCTTCCACACCTACCCTTTGGGTGCCCAGCCCTGTCCCTAATGGAACAGCAGACTTCAGCACTGAAGAACTGTGCCCGCCCAGCAGCTCCCAGAACGTGTATGAGCTGACCAGGGCCCTCATGAGGAGGCTGGGCAGAAGGAGAGAGGCTCCAGGAAGACGACAGATGATGCAGGAAAGCAGGGGGTGACCAGAGACATGTGAGACAGGACAGGTACTGGCCAAAGCCTTCCTCCCACCCTTAAATCAGGAGATCTAAACCCAGAGGGACTGGAGAGGGGAGCTCTTCGGGATGGAAAACCCTCCTGTCAGTCCTCCCATTGAGTGTCCTTGAGTGGCTGTGGTCCAGACCTGCTGTGTGTACGGGTCCAGAATGCAACTAACACCGTGCCAGGGAGGAGGGAGGTGACCCAGGACCGCCTTGGTCCTCAGAGCCATTATCAGGCCAGTGGGGTGACGGGCAGTTTCTTGTAGAGCGTGGCTCTGTGTTTGGAGTGTCTCCAGTTCCCCAGTGTGCCATGTGCCTTCTGTGGATGTTAGTAGCATGTTGAGTGAAAGGGAAACTAAGAATGTCTTCCACTTTTGATTTTTGTTGCTGTTATTTAATAGCTCATACATGTTTGTGATGTACTTTGATCATGTTTACTCCATTCTCTTAGCCTACCCCCACTGGGTCCTTTTCCCCAGCAAACGCAACTCCCCTCCTGCTTTCGTGTCTTGTTTTTGACACAGCACGCTTTAAAGTCGCCTGAATGAGCTTGGGTGGTCGGTTATTTACCAAAACATGGGAACCTTCCCAGTGGCTGTGCCACTGAAGGAAATGGCTCCCTCTTCCCTTCTTTTACTGCTGTGGCACAGATTCCCTGTGCCCTCTCTGAGCCATGTGACGTCTAGCCCCTGTCCCTCCAGCACGTTGAGTCACAGGTGATCTTCAGGTGTGTCAGGACTAGCCTTGAGGGTTTGTGATTTGCTTTTAATTTTCCCTTTACCCATCTGTGTCAGGCTCTTGCTTTGAATCTGCAGCCTAGACCTCATGGGCTTTTGCTGGTGAGGAGTAGGGCTGGGCCTAAAAGTCTTTCCGTCTGCTGCCTCAGAGCCGGGGACAAGTCCCTTCCTGCCTCTGCCGGTTTGCTTGGCCTCGAGCTGCACTCAGCACCTGTGTCCGGCAGCTTGGGATGACTAAACAAAAGGACTCCTGGCTGTCTGCTGATGGGAGGAGGAAGCATCTGCGGAGACCTTTCTGGCTAAGGGGTTATCAGTTCTTTAAGTTAGCTGACTCTCTATCTTCAGACTGTTATTTGTTCCGGGAAATGGCATCACTGAGTTAAGTGGCGTCACTGAGGCGGGTGGCTGATATTGTCAGCTGCCCCCAAAGCCACAGAGAGGAGGATTGTACCATCATGTGCTTGTTGAGGGCTCACGGATGGAGAGATCACCCAACCCCAGGCTGTGTATAACGTAACTGCCTCAGAAAGCCTGGTGAATGTGGCCATCTCACCGCAAACACACCTAGTTTCTTCTGCTCTGGGAAGCTAAGCCCTCTTGTCCTGGTCTCATCTGGAGGAGCAAACCTTGTCTCTGAAGATCCTGATTTACCTACATGTTAGGCCTTTTTCATTCACTCTGATGACAGATGTGCTTAGCACTCTGTGTGACAGCCTAGTCATTTAGAATAGAATGTTCTTTACCCTTCTTCAATTAGATTTCTCATGGAACTTCCCAAATACGGTTTCTCTTGTTGCAAATGGTGGAGCTGGGGTTGAGCCAGCCGGTATGACTGGGACCGTTGTTGATGTGCAGCTCTGGGGATTGTTGTCTGGTAGCACCACTTTAGAAGGGCAGGGTGCCTGGTACTGCCAGGGCTGAGGATGTACAGCCCTCCTTTGTATGAATGATGGCATGTGGTTCATGAACCTATGCACACTCCAGAGACCAAAGAGCATCACTATCATGTTACACCCTGTTCCCCTGAGACGGTGTCTAAGCCTGGAGTGAGGCCGGTGGCTGACAGGCCCCCACAATCCTCTGACCTCCACAGTGCTAGGGTTACAGCTTTTTAGTGGGTGTGGGGATTTGAACTCAGGTCCTCATGCTTGCATAGCAAGCACTCTTACTCATTGAGCCATCTCCTCAGCCCTCATAAAACAGAATTGAGTAAGGGGCTGGAGAGAGGGCTCAGCAGCTAATATTAATAGCACTTACTGCTCTTGCAGAGGACCTACCTTTGCTTCCCTGCACCCAAATAGTAGCTTGCAACCATACATTAACTCCAGTTCTTGAGGATCTGGCAGCGCCTTCTGACTTGGATGAGCACTCGATGTGCATGTGATACACATACATACATAAAAAGTAGAAAAAAATTCCTTTTGTGAATTGCCTATTCATTAAAATCTGTAACACACAAATCCATTCTTGCAGTGCTTTTACAGTCATTTGCAAACACAGTGCCAAAAAGTTCTAGTGGCCTGTCAACACGTTCCCAGATGAGGCTGAAGGACTCAGCCCCATTCCTTCTTTCAGCTCGTGTAGTCGGTCTGTCTAGTGGCCAGTGTTCTGTGCCTTTTGGTACTCTTGGTGAGACTGCGGTTTAAAAGATCTCCCCAGGTGTTGTATTAGGATGCTGTGTAGTGTTCCTAAGAGCCAGTGTCCTGGATTTCACTCTGGAATAGTATTTGTCAACTTGAAGAAGGAGCTGAATTGGGGAATTGCCTCCATCAGATTGGCCTGGGGACGCATCTATGGGGCATTATCTTGACTGAGGATTGACGTGGAAGGGCCTAGTCCACTGTGGGCAACTCTGGGCTATGCCATCCCTGGGCAATTGGGGCTGTATAAGAAGAGAAGCTGAATGAGCAGTAAGCAGCATCCCTCTTTGGTCTCTGCTTCAGTTTCTGCCTCAGTTTCCCTTGTTGAACTGTGTGTGAGCTGTGAGCCAAATAAACCCATTCTTCCCCAGGTTGCTTTTGGTCAGGGCTTTAGCACAGCAGCAGAGAAGCAAACAAGGACACGCCTTCCCCTCGCCCATGTTGGTGTCCTCTGGCAACTTCCTTGCCAGGTGGCCCTCAGTGACCTTGTCCACAGTCCTGTACAATCAGCATTCCTGACAATGCCTGCTTGCTTCCTGTATTGTCTTCCTTGCTCAAGCCCCAGAGAGTTGGGTGACCCTACTGTCCTCTGTCCACACCAGGCCCTGGGAGAGCCTGTCTTGCTTTGAGTGTTAAGTAAACTGGTACATTCTGAGTCTGGGGTCTCATCCCCACTAAGAGCCCCACACACGTGTGTTCGGTGATCACTTACTGGTGTCCCAGGAGTGTGTGACATATGTAAATACTACTGTAAAAGAAAAGGAATCTCAGCTTCAGCATGTTCTCCTCTTCTTCCCATGGAGGGAAGCTGCACCACTGTGCACATACTAGCTTGGGGAGTAGGGTCACCTGGTCCCTAACCTATGCCTCATGTCCCCACCCACACCTCTAGCATCTCCAGCCTGATGGGGCTGACATGGCCTCTGATCACCTGCCAATCCTCCCATCAGAAAGAGCGGTCTCACATACTCAGTCCCCAGTGGCTTCCCTCTAGTCTCACACCCTTATCTTTCCAGGAACCAGGACTGTGATCCCTAGTGCTAGCAGGAAGGTCGGCATGTGATAGTAAATGTCTGGGAAACAAGGGATTCACAGAGACTGAAAGCCAAAGGGAACTCCTTCAAGCTTGATACATGAATGTGTCGGGATGCCTGTCTGTCTGCAGGAAGCTGCCCGACAGTTGAAATGCTTATGCAGCAAAGATGGAACTTCAGGATCCATTGAGATGGCTCAGTGGGTAAAGGTGCCCTGCTGCCAGACCCCCGGAATGCACACAGAGGAAGGTGACAACTAGCCTCTGCAAGCTTGGAATCCCAGCTCTTGGGAGGAAGAGGCAGGGAAATCAGGAGTTCCAAGTCAGGGCTAGCATGGGCTACATGAGACCTTGTCTTAGAAAAAAGCCAATAAATATGTAGGCTCCCCAGTGATAGCCTCAAATTTTTGATTCATTACCGTTCTAATCATAGGACAAGGGAAATGGGGGAGGGTCCAGTAATCAGGAGAATTGAGCTGGCCAGAGACGACATTTGAGCAGGAGTCTTGGGGGATTTCTTTTCTTTCCACCTTGAGAAGCGCTGAATTTTAACAAGTATCTTTTTTTCTTTCTTTAAATTTATTTCATTTTGTTTTATTTTGTTGTGACAGAGTCTGTTTTAGGGTTTCATTGCTGTGAAGAGACACCATGTCCACAGCAACTCTTATAAAGAAAACATTTAATGGGGACTGGCTTAGAGTTCAGAGGTTTAGCCCATTTTGTCATGTCAGGAAGCATGGTGGTGTGCAGACAGACATGGTGTTGAAGAGGTAGCTTTGAGTTCTACATCTGCATCAGCAGGAAGAGACAGTGAGCCACTAGGCCTGACTTGAGTTTCTGAAACCTCAAAGCCTACCTCCTAGTGACACACTTCCTCCAGCAAGGCCACACCTCACCTCCTAATAGTGCCAATCCCTGTGAGCTTGTGGAGGCCATTTTCATTCAAACCACCACATGGTCTCACTGTGTACCCCAGACTGGCCTAGAACTCACTATGTAGACCAGGTTAGCCTCAAACTCAGAAACCCACTACCTCTGCCTCCCAAATGCTGGGATTAAAGGCATGTTCCACCTACCCTGCAAAGAGCCATGAGTATTTTGAATTTACCTGTTTATAGCCTTAATCTTTTAGAGATAGTATCAAATTGGTTTAAATGAGTATTTCAATTTTATTTCTGATACTATAATTTTTTTAAAAGCCCTATTTAAAAAACAACTTAGACATGGAAGTGTTTATTTGGCTTACAGTCCACCATTGTGGGAAAGTCAAGGCAGGAACTGCAGAGAGCTATCCCTTCACATCTGCTGTCAAGAGCAGAGAGAAATGAATGCCTGCCTCTCACTTGTGCTTAACTCAGTTTCTCTACTCTTAACAGTTCGGTAGCCCCTTGCCTAGGGAATGATCTGCTCACAGTGGGCTGGGGCTTCCCAGTTCAGTTAACTTAAGACAATGGGCTAGAGAGATGGCTCAGCAGCTAAGAGCAGTGGCTTCTCTTTCCGATGACCTGGGTCCAGTTTTCCAGCACCTACATGTTGGCTCACAGCTGGCTCTGACAAGTATGGCATGCACATGGTACACAGACATACATACATTCAGGCAAGGATAACACATGGTTTGAGTAAGAATGGCCCCCATAGGCTCATATATTCAAATGTTTGGTTCCTAGCTAATGGGCTGTTCAGGAAGGATTAAGAGGTGTGGCCTTGTTGGAATTGTGTCCCTGGGGTGGGCTCTGAGGTTTCAAAGCCCACACCCTTCCCAGTGTCTGCTCTCTAATTCCATCCTGTGGGTAAGATGTAGCTCTCAGCTACTGCTCCAGCACCATGCCTGCCTGCCTGCCATCATGTTTCTTGCCATGATGGCCTCTGAAACTAAGAAACCCCCAATTAATTGCATTTTTGTAAGTTGCCTTGGATGCCTTTAAGCCTAGCACTCTAGAGACAGAGGCAGGCAGATCTCTGAGTTAGAGGCCAGCTTGGTCTACAGAGTGAGCTCCAGGACAGCCAGTGATATACAGAGAAACCCTGTCTCAAAAAACAAATTGCCTTGGGCTGGGCAGTAGTAGCACGCACATTTAATCCTAGCACTTAGGAGACAGTGGCAGGCAGATCTCTGAGTTTGAGGCCAGCCTGCTCTACAGAAGGAGTTCCAGGATAGCTAGGGTTAAAGAAAAAAAAATGTTTCTCATATATATGCCCCCAAACCAACCCAAAGTAGACAGTCCCTCATTGAGACTTCCCTGGTGATTCTAAATTGTGTCAAGTTGACAAAATTTTTAAAGTTTTTTTTTAATGTATGTGTATGTTTCACCTACATGTATGTACGTCCTCCACATCTTCCGGTACCCGTGAAGCCAGAAGAGGGCATTGGGTCCCCTGGAACTGGAGTTACAAATGGTTGTGAGCCACCATGTGGGTGTTGGGAACTGAGTTCGTGTCCTCTGGAAGAAGAGCAAATGGTCTTAATCGCTGAGCCATCTCTCCAGCCCTAGCAGGAGGAGTGGCACTTCTGGGACTTGGAGATCCAAGCCTGGCTCTGCAGGATCAGGGCCTTGGCTGCTTCCCAAGGCAGCACAGAAGGAGGTTATGTAGAAACTGCTTTCCCTCCTGGCCCAAGAACCAAGCAGACTCTTTTTCCCCTTTGGAACTTAATTTCTGTTTACTCTCTGGCGTCCTCCACTAAAGTGAGCTGTAATTACCATATATTAGCATGTATTTCCATAAAGAGAACACTCTTAGAAATCAACCTGGAGGGAGTCCAGAGAGGCCCTTTTCAGCTTCCTCATTCCATAGAATGTAGTAAATGTTTACTGAAAGCCAAGCAAGTGTTCAACCCAGAATTCCAGAGCCAGTGAGAGGCTGGGGTATGGTGGAGACCGGATGCTGGGGGCTTCGAGGGCCTCTCAAGGGGATCTTTCACCATGGAGTGTGGACTGGAAGGAGGTTAGGAGAAGGCCCTGGCAGTGATGCCCCCAGAGGGGTCAGCATCCTGATTTAGGGGCAGGGGAATTGGGGAGAGTCCAGGGACAGAAGCACTGGGGTGGCTGCGGAGGACAAGACTCCAGAATGATATAAAGTGGGTCTCACAGGGACTGGAGAGATGGCTCAGTGGTTATGAACAATTGCTGCCCTTGTAGAGGGTGGAGTTTGAGTCTTAGCACCACATCAGGCAGCTCACAACCAGCCACCTGTAACTCTAGCTCCAGGGATCCACCTTCCTCTTCAGGCATCCTCTCATATGCACATGAGAGAGGGAGAGAGCACACACAAAATTAAAAATAAATCCAAGACTGGAGAGATGGCTCAGTGGTTAAGAGCACTGACTGTTCTTCCAGAGGACCTGAGTTCAATTCCCAGCAACCACCCGGTGACTCACAGCCATCTGTAATGGGATTTGATGCCCTCTTCTGATATACAGGTTTACATTGCAGATAGAGCACCATATACATAAAATTTTTAAAAATTTAAAGCTGGACAGTGGTGGCGCACGCCTTTAATCCCAGCACTTGGGAGGCAGAGGCAGATGGATCTCTTTGACAGAGTGAGTTCAGGACAGCCAGGACTGTTACACAGAGAAACCTTATCTTAAAAAAAAAATAGGTGAGAACAATAACGGATCTTAGGGGTGATTTATTTGGTAGAATGCTTGCCTACTTGAAGCCCGGGGTTCCATCGTCAGCACCACATAAACCAGTGGTAGCATGGCATGCCTATACACCTCACCCTTGAGAAGTAGAAGGGTAGAAGGTAAGGCATTCAAAATCAAATACTTTAACTACATAGCAAGTTTGAGGCTAGCCTGGGCTACATGAGAGAACCTGTCGCAAAAAAACAAAAACTCCAAGTGATACCACTGAACACTGAGATACCTTCTCATTCTGAACTGCCTGCCCAGTGAGAAGGCTGGAAGGTCTCCAGCCAGAAGGGAAGGAGGAAGGGAGGGTTTCAGGAAGGGGGTTGGTGGGACTGTAAAGAAAGGTCAGAGTAGGTAGTATGATTTGCTGCCCCCCCCACCATCTAAGCAGTCTAACCCCCCCAAATCCTAATAGCATTATGAGGGCGGGAACTTAGACTACCTGTGTTCAGGGGTGGGGCCTTTGGAAAGTGATTAGGTCATTAGTGTGGGGCCACTGCAGTTGAGAGAGACCACCGTCTGGTATGATGGGTACACATCTCTACCACATGAGGCAGTCCAGGGGCTCCCACCATGCTGCTAGAACCTCTGTCTCCACAAGTGTAAACCAGAATAAACAGCTTGTCTTTATAACGTAGCCCCAGGCATTTTCCTAAAATGCAGAAGTCTGACCACTATATTAGGATGCTTGATAGTAAATTTTTACAGTAGACTGTGATAGCGGAACACATCAGGTAGGCCATGAGTGCTGGGGACAGAGAGGAGCCAGTGCTGGTCACACAAACGCTGAGACCATGCTGTGTGACAAGATCTAGGATTCATAGAAAAGCAAGGAACAGGATTCATTGATTGAGAGAGAATATGCTGTATACCTTCATTGTATATGTCCAAGAATCGGTATTCAAAGACAGGCTGGCTAAGGCTTTAGAAAAAGTATAGGGGCCAGCAAGATGACTCAGTGGATAAACAGCACTGGCTGGTAAGCCTGACACCTGAGTTCAATCCAAATGTAAAAGGAGAGAACTGACTCCCACAAGCTGTCCTCTGACCTCCACGTGTGCGTTGTGGCACACACCACCACCCCTAAATAAATAAAATGTAAATTTTTTTAAGTAAAGGAAATAACTTGCCAAGACAAACCGACAGTAGGCAGACAGCCCAGATAGCAACGCAACGCCCTGAGAAGAGCCCCTGCATCTGGACCTGAACCCCCTTCCTACTGTGTAACCTCCATCAGCTCCCCGGTACCCTGAAATGGGGAACCCTTCAACTGCCAGGGCTCTACTTTCATAATGACACCGTGGCTTCCTTCATTCTAGGGACAAAGTAAACCAAACAACTTTAAGGGCTGTTGCCTATGTTTGGTTAGCAAAATGGCTCCTAGGAGGACTGGTAATTACAGTGATTACATTTCATTTTTGCCCAGGCATGCCAGATAATTGTGCTGGCGGTGGAGGAGCCCTGCTGCCTGGCACTGAAAAAGCTCAACTCCAAAGCCAGGGTTCCTAATAACCGCAATGAGCAAAAACCCCTTGTCAAAAGAATGTCATCCATGATGCAATGGCTGGAGCTTACCAAATGTCTCCTTCCTGTTTTCATTTGCTCAAACTTCAGGTCTGCAAGTCGCCTGGTAGTTGCCTTGAGAAAACAAGCGGAGCTGGGGCAGTAGCAGAGCCCATGAGGAGGTGTGCCACCAGGTGGGTCGGCACCAGGAGGGAGGCATCGGTTTTCCGTCCGAAGTGTTTGGGCTCTGGGACTCAAGTTGAAACTGATATCATCTCAACTCTCCCAGTAGTCAGGAAACTTGGACATGAGTGGAATTTTTCTTTCCTATGGGTAAATGTGTCACAGTCCAATGCTATTACGACAGATGGAAAAATCCTATATAGAGCGCGCAGCAGCAGCCTACTAGGCAAATAGGAAGCACTCTGAGGGGCCACGAGGCACCCATTGGGGCACTGATGCGATCTCTTCTTGTTTCTCAGTTACTACTGTGCACTTCCTGCTGAGACCGTTTCTGTTTGAGTTTCTCGGTTGTGAAACCCCAGCTGGGTGGCTGCAGCAGAGAGTGGAAGGGCGTGCCCTACTGCAGCGTCCAAACGACCCTTCTCTGCCATCCACACAGTGCCAGAGCTTAGCAATAGTGCATGTGCCTTACAGGGACACTATATGATTCTCACGGTCTTGCTGGAACCCAGAGCCACATGGGTGACCATAGTGGCTCTCTGTGCATGATGTCACTGCACAGCCTGGATAAACCAGGATGTTGCCAAGCTGAGCCTTCGTTGCACCCCTCTTCCCACTCTGCAGTGCTCTCGCCCTGTCCCCACCTCTCCATGCTGCCAACGAAAGATGCTGGGCATCCTCTAGTGATACTCTGCTAGGAGCGGCGCTCTCCCACGCTCAGATCCACCCACCTGGGTCCCACGGGGATGATCGCACTTTGCTGGGGCGAGGACCCCATAGATCTTGGACGAGAGGTAGGTCCCCACCCAGCTCTTCAAGTCACATGGTCCGCGGCGGGACCCACGGG
>LOEQ01001453.1:192239-209770 GCA_001685075.1 Bramus lutescens
TCCCCGCCCCCTGGTGGACCGGATGACTTTCCGCAGGCGCACGCCGGCAGGGCCCTGGGAGACCGCGAGCTGTGCGCACGCGCCAGTCTAGTCCGGTCGGTTGCTTTCACCCGGGAGATTTTGGGCACCTGTGCCTGTGCAGGGAAGGCTGAGCCACCAGCAACTGGCTCACTGGTCCGCCCTGAGCTGGCGTCCGAGCTGTGTGTGTAAAGTCGCCTGTGTGGGCTGCTGCTGCAGAACCCCCGGCTGGGTCGACACTAGCGTCCTTGTGAAGTTTGCTGGATGAGGTCCAGGAGAGCAGGAAAATATGTAAAGGTCGGGGGAGAGCTTGGGGTGCGGGCACACAGATAACTAAAAACACGATGAAAGCCTGGCCCCTTTCCATTTTTTCAGCGCTCTCTGTGGCAGTTAGTGTTTTCTATTTTAAAATTTTTCTATTTGGCTGTCTGTGTGGCACGTGTCTGTAGGTACCTTTGGAGATCAGAAGAGGGTTGGGTCCTTTGGAGCTGGAGTTACAGGTGGGTGTGAACCACCCTACGTGGCTTCTGGGAACCGAACTCTAGTCCCCTGAAGAGCCATGTCTCCAGCCTCCACAATGGTTCTTGTCAGCCGGATGAAATTTAAGATCATTGTGGAAACAGACCTCTCTAGTCTAGGTGGGGCCAGCAAGACAGCCCACTGGGTGAAGATAGTGTCACCAAACCTGACTACCTGGTTTCAATCCCCAAGACTCATGTGGTGGAAGGAGAGAAGCAACTCCTCTGACCTCCCTATATGTAGCATCTGCACATCGGTGCACACACAATGTAAAATTAAAAACAAAACTTCTGGGTCTGTCTGAGAGTCTAGACAGGTTTAACTGTGGAAGAAAGACTTACCATTAATGTGGGTGATGGCACGCTAGAGGCTAAGGTCTCAGACTCATTAAAAGAAGAAAGTAAATCATCTCATTCTGCTTCCTGGCTGCAGATGGCAATGGAATCAGCTGCCTGGCACTCCTGTAGCTATGACATCCCCACCATGATGAGCTGTGCCCTTCTTTAAGATGCTTCTGTCAGGTTTGTAGACAGCAACAAGAACAGTAACTATTACTGGCTCAGTCTCCCAGGCGTTGAAATCGCAGGCGGGAGCCACCCTATCCGTTGGTATTGTGAGCACTGAGGCACCACTGTGTGCCATGGATGATGGTGGTGCCGCAGGAAACAGGTGAAGACGATGTCAGGTGCCAACACTGTGTCACGGTCCCCCTGCCTGTGCACATGGGCATGCTATTCCTTGGAGTGTCTACCTAAGAGCCAGTGACAACTAGCCCAGCCCATCTACCTTGAAGGTGACATGCTATTCCTGGAGTGTCTACCTAAGACCTAGTCACAGCTAGCCCAGTGCATCTGCCTTGAAAGTGGAAGGCACAAAGATAATGCAGGCATCTTGCTTAGCTTTTGTCCCTTCAAATTCAGAAGAAGACGAGGAGGAAGAGTAGAAGTCATCCAAGGTTCTCCAGTCACAGCCCAAAGCATGTAGTCACCTTCATTTCTAGGAACAGCAGACCCTTGAAGACAGACCACCCCGTGAGGAGGAGTCGTCTCATGGGAAGGAGCTTAACTCTTCAAGCAATAAGGATTTCTTCAGGCTGCCTAAAAACCAGAGCTGAGACGATGAGAAACCAAGCCACACCCCGACCAGTAGCACTTAATGTTTGTATTGGCTGAACTGTTTATGACCCTGCAGATGGAACCCAGGGTCTTGTATATGCCAGGCAGGTGTCCTACCATTGAACCACACTGCCAGCCTGAGTGTGGTTTTTGAGCATAGCCCTTGAATTCAGGCATGGTGGCTTAGGCCTTTAAAGCCAACACTGTTGGGATGGAGTCCGGGATCAGGAGTACAAGATCCTCCTCAGCTGGACAGTTGAGTTTGAAGCCAGCCTGGACTAGATGAGATACTGTCTCATAGCTAACGGGGCCAGAGCTGTGGGTCCATTGGGAGAGAGCTTGCTGAGCACACATCGAGCCCTAGGTTTTGTGGGAGCCCACGAGTGACTCAGTTTCCATCTGGAGTCCATTCTGACTTTAAAGTCATTTGAGTTCAAGCTTGCCTGCTCTGCCTGCTCCAGTATCCTTGAGGGCTGTCAGAAAGTCCTGATTAAGCCCATGGGAAAGAACACATTGTCTACTAAGACACAGGCTGCTGAGAGAGGTGCTCTGCCCTCTGCTCTTCATCTGTAGAAAAGCAGGTTCTGAAATAAACAACAGACCACCCAGATCTATCCTGTGTCTCTGTCTCGATTTCTTTCATCTGCCATTTCCTCAATCCTCACGCACCCCTCCAGGTACCCCGGTTGACTCATCGGCACGCTCTGGCAAGGTTTAATGCCCAGCTCTGCATGAACCGCATGGCTCACCCCCCTAACACCAGCACTTGGTGGTGGAGGCAGGAAGTTCAGGAGTTCAAAGTCATCCTTGGCTATCTAACGAGTTTGAGGCTATCCTGGTCATGTGGCAAACCCTATCTTAACTCTTCCAGAAGAAAATAATATGAGTAATACACCACTCTTCCCTCTGTGGCAGGAGCAGAACTGCAGCCAGGGCGCTGCTGTGGAGCAGATTTTTCATTTAGGGATGTCTGGAGGGAAGATGTTGGCTGAGTCTGTCTAGACCATTGGTCCTCAACCACCTTCCAGATGCTGCAACCCTTAACCCAGTTTCTCATGCTGTGGTGTGTCCCAACCATAGAAGTATTTTCACTGCTATTTTATAATTGTAATTTTGCTACTGTTAGAAGTCATAATGTAAATATGTGGAATTTCTGATGTTCTAAGGCAACCTCTGTGAAAGGGTCATTCAATCCCTAAAGGGTTGCGACCCGCAGGTTGAGAACTGCTATTCTAGATGGCTACTTTCTGGGCTTCTCTTTCTTCAAAGGCATGAAGGCCCTGCCCACCCTGTCACCGAGAGCTCCAGCCACAAAAAGCACAATATGTGGCCTGGATATCACTCACATCCTAGTGACCCCATTCCTAACCCCATCATCACAGCTCCACACCCCTCTCTCCAACCCTGAGCAGAGGCACTGGTATCCCATCGAAGATGGAAGGGGACATTGTAGCCCAGCTCTGCCTGTAAGGATGCCCTGAGCAGAGGAGCTTTGTGTGGTGACTGCTTCCAGCTGGAAAGAACCATCAGCCAGGCGGTGGTGGCACAAGCCTAGAATCCCAGCACTTGGGAGTCAGAGGCAGGCAGATCTCTGTGAGTTCGAGGCCAGCCCCCTCCCCAAAAGAAAGAACCATCTGGCTCCAAGCTTAATGGAGGGGTATGGAGAGAAGTATTGGGACAGCAGTTGGGGGTTTAAACAGATAAAGCCATAGGTAATATGGAACAAGAAAATGAGGGTAGGAACTGCAGAGAGGCCATGCTGGTGACCCAATCCTGGTCAAACCCCCAGCCCCATCAAGGGTCCCCTGGAGTCACTTTCTCAGAGCCTCAGTAGTCACAGCAGGTTTATTAATGACAGTAGAGCACCGTGTCACCCGAGGGTCACATGGGGGCAACGGTGATGTGATGGCTGGGAGTGAGGCAGGCCAAGGTGGGCAACCTGGTCTCCTGGGTGCAGAATCCGGGCCGCAGGGACTACAGGAGCAGTCGGGTCTCCCAAAGACGCTGGTGCCACCGCTGTCCCCCACAGACATGGAGAAGACCATGTTGGGCTGCGGCCTCCCCAGAAGAGACAGCCGTGACAAGGGTCCTGAGCATGTCAGGGTTCTCCAAACGCCTGCCAGGCTCGGTGCACGCCTCACGTCTGTAGCTCTAGAAGGTGATGGGGCTCTCTGGGTGGTGCACCAGCCAGGCTGGAGCTGTGGGCTTCCCGGAGGTCTTGCAGCACACAAAACAACTGGACCAGCGGGTCCTTGGAAGCTAGGTAGAGAAGCATCATGGGGAGGGCTTCAAAGGTCTGCCAGCCCACACCCATGTGCCCCTGGAGGCAGCTGAGACCACCAAACCTGAGTCCCAGGTGGGAGGGACCTACCTCCACCACGGTCTGTGGGTGAGCTTGTTCCTGGTTCCCCACTCAGTAGCCGCTGCTTCTCCCTGCAGAGGAGGGCAGAGTGAGGGCCAGCAGCCACACCTACCTTGCAGGGACTCCTTCCTGCATGTGGACTCCCTGACCTGGAGGTGGCGCTCAGGGGACGGGTGGATGCTTTCAGTGCACAGGGAATAAACATGGACCTGGCTTCCATTTTCCCCTTCCGGGCATCTCCCTCTGCAGCCTGCCCTTCAGATACCGAGAGGCCAGAACCTCCTTCCCTCCCACTTTCAAAACTGTTCTCACCATGTCACCAAGCCTGTCCTTGAAATTCCATCCTCCTGCCTCAGCCTCCCTAGTGCTAGGGGTACAGGTGTGAGAACCATGCCCGGCCAGAAGGCCAACGGCAAAGCAAGCCAAACTGTGTCCTGGTTTTGCAGGGCCTATGGGAAACCAGCCAGTTGGGTTCTGAAGTTCCTACCTGCCAGCAGGTTATGGGAGGAATTCAGGAGTGGGGCCGCAAAGACAGAACCCAGTCTTATCTGAGCTAGACACTCATTCTTCTGCTGTTTCTTTATTGTATTGTCTTTGTTGGGGGGGGGGATTTTGCTTATTTTTGATACAGGGTCTCACGATATAGACCATGCTTGAACGACCTCTAGCTTTCAAGTGCTGGGATTAAAGGCAGGTGCCACCACACTTAGCTGTTTTGGTTTCTGGGACAGGGTCTTATGTACCCAGGCAGGTCTTAAACTCACTATATCACAGAGAAAAACCTTGAACCTCTCATCATCTTGCTTCCACCTCCAGAAGGCTGGGATTATAGGCATGAGCACTGTGTCCAGCTCAGAGATTTTTATTTGTTTGTCTTTTTTTTTTTTTGAGACAGGGTTTCTCTGTGTAGCCCTAGCTGTCCTGGAACTGGCTCTGTAGACCAGGCTAGCCTAAACTCAAAGATCCACCTGTCTCTGCCTCCCAAGTTCTGCAATTAAAGGCGTGCACTATTATACCCAGCTTTTTTTTAAAATCTCAAAAAATTATTTTATGTGTGTAAGTGTATGCATGTGCATGTCTGTGCACCATATGCATGCCAGGTACCCACAGAGGCCAGAAGAGGGTATCATATCCTTCTGTAACTAGAGTCATAGATGGTTGTGAGCTATCAGGTCAATGTTCTTAACTACTGAGTCCTCTCCTGCCCAGGTTTTTGAGGGAAGACCAAAATCCCAGAAGATCACTGAGTGCCAAGAAGGACCCTTACTCCCCTGCCTGGGATCTAGAACACTGTGCACAGACAGGCAGCCCCTATTGTGTAGCCCAGGAGAAGGCTCTAGGGAGTTGAGATGTCCTCAGAGCATCCTCCAGCCTGCCCAGCCCAGTGATTCAAAGCTGATGGGGCCCAGACTTGCTGTTTCACAAAGTCATTTTAGAAAGCATCCTGGAGCCTGGCAGTGGTGGCACATGCCCAGAGGCAGGCGGATCTCTCAGTCTGAGGCCAGCCTGGTCTGGTCTACAGAGCGAGTTCCAGGACAGCCAGGGACAGCCAGGACTACACAGAGAAACCTTGCCTTGAAAAACAAAACAAAACAAAATAACAAAAAGCAGGCATCCTGGTGTTTTCTAAGGTTCATAGTCAAATCTAAAAACCTTAATTGGCAAGCTAGACCAGGAACTCAGATTAACTGAAGGCAAAGCCAGTGTTCTGATGCCACCTCTAGAAGGCTGGGCATATGGGGTCAAATTAGCACAGAAAGCAGTTGTGGCCGTGACCTCTAGCACCCTAACAGGAGATGACCTCTTCGTGCAGAAAGGTGGGGGGAGTGCTTGGCCTCATCAAGAGAGGTAATGCAGGGCCAGCAAGATGGCTCAGCAAGTAAAGGAGCTTGCTGCACAAGCCCAAGGACACGAGTTCAATCCCCGAGACCCACACTGAAGTGGAAGGAGAGAACTGACTCCACACAGCTGTCCCAACTCCATGGGAACGATATAGAATGATGGAGAAGCACATGTCCCATGTATCTATTACGCACACATGAAACAATAACACATAAAGAGATGAGCATGCTGGGTGTGGTCATGCAGGCCAGTCATTTCAGCTACTTGAGAGACTGAGACAGGAGGATCACAAGTTCAAATCAATCCTGGGATACACTGCAAGACCCTGAGGACCAGGGAGATAGCTCTGTGGGCAAATGCTTGCCTTGTAAGCATGAGAACCCAAGTTTGATCCACATGAAAGAGCCAAGCATGGTAGCATATGCTTATAATCCCAGAACTGGGGAGGCAAAGATAGGTGGGAATTCTAGCTAGCCAATCTTGTCTAAGCAGTGAGATCAAGACTAATCACAGGTCTTGTCAAAAAAAAAATACAAACACAGCAGGAGGCTGGAGAGATGTCTCAGTGGTTAAAAGCATGTACTTCTCACTGGGCAGTGGTGGCGCACATCTTTAATCCCAGCACTTGGGAGGCAGAGGCAGGCAGATCTCTGTGAGTTTGAGGCCAGCCNAGGAAGGAAGAAAGAAAAAAAGTATGTACTTCTCTTACGGAGGCCTGAGTTGTATTCCCAGCACCCATAGCAGGTGGCTCACAAACACCTAAGACTCGAGCTCTAGGGGATCTGGTGCCCTCTTCTGGCCTCCATAGGCACCTGCACTCATGTGGCATACAGAGACATACACACATAAAAATAAAAGTAATTTTTGTTTGTTTGTTTGAGACAAGGTCTCACTGTACAGACTTGGCTGGCCTAGAATTTGCTATGTAGACCAGGTTGGCCTCTAAATGACTGAAATCCTCCTGCCTCCCAAGTGCTGGGATTAAAGACATGTACACCATACTTGGATAAATGTAAATCTTTAAAAAAAGTTAAAAATTAAAAAACAGCTCAACATTAGAAAGTGGACAGCACTGGAGTGACATGCAAGGTTGTCATTTGGCCTCTACACACACATGTATACACCCACCATGCAGAAAAACGAACACGGACTCAAAGGCAAACAAAGAAAAACAGAAACAAAAGACAGGGGCAGCCATTACTTAGCAACCCTCAGGTCCAGTTTAGGCTGCAGCCCTCCTGGACCATGAGCTGCCCCTCCATGAGCCTCCTCACCGAAGTAGAGCCTCCACACCTAGCAGGTGCTTATAGATGAGCTGAGCCTCAAGGTCATGATCCAGGGGGTCATTCCATTCCTGCAGGGTCACCCGAGAGTGGGTCCTGTCACAGCCCTGGTCTGGAGGCAGAGACAGGGCAGAGTTACAATGGAAATACCATGTCCACCTTCGTGGTAGTACAAAAGGGGGAAACTGAGTCTGGGAGTGACAGAAGGGTTGATGAAGGGGCCCCAGGGGTGGTAAGGTGGCCCTGGCTCTGTCTGTCACTATCTACACTTTGGCTGTGGCAGATCATCTTGGCTTCAGCTGCTGGACCGCACAGTCTATACTATGGACTGTGTGTGTCTTGTTGCAGTCAGATCAGGGGAGCTGGTAGATTTCTGGAAGGTTTGTCTAGAGGTTGCCCTGAACTACATGATCATAGTCGGGTGGGCCCGAGCTTCTTGTATCAGAATGGACTGGTCCTGTTACTCACCAGCTCTGCCACGCTTGTCCACTCTCCTGCCTACTGTAAGCCTCAGTTGTAGACTGTGGACATGACCTAGCAATTCAGCTGTTGCCTAGAACCCCTGAGTGAGGGGCTGGGGCGTGGCTATATGGTGGCAGAGTGGTTACCTAACCCGTCTGTGGGCCTGAGTTCCATGCATAGCAACACACACACACACACACACACTAAGTCTCAGGCTCTTCCCAGTAAAATGAAATCTCAGGTTGTGTCCTGGGCCACAGTGAGGCCCACAACAGCTTTAGTGAGGAAACTGCTCTGAGGGCCACAAGGAGCCATTAATCCAAAGCCAGGGCAGAGAGGGTGCAGTCAGTACATTAAGGTGGAGAGCTTTTCCTATGCCAGGCTCTGGGGGCTGAGGCTCAGAGGGCAGAGGGTCCAAGTCTTCCTTTAACTCTGTGAATGGGGAAGGTCGTGAAATTTCCAGAATTGATGGACACAGTGTCACATGACTCTAAAGCCAGAACTCAGATGGTCGGGAGAGATAATGACTCTGTAGTTAAGAGCACTAGCTACCATTTCAGAGAATCAGGGTTTGATCCCCAAAACTCACGTGGCAGCTCACGGCCATCTATAACTCCAGTTCTAGGGAACCAAACAAACTCTTCCGACCTCTAAAGGCACCTCCTCACACACATGTGGCACTCACACAGATGCACAAGTATATACATAAATAAAACAAATGCTTATTAAAAATAAACATAAATCTTTAAAAAGAGAGAGATACTAATGAGGTTTCAGGCTTTGTCAGAATATCCAAAACCACTCACACGTACATAGCACACACTTTGCACACCCTTTGCACAGCATTTACCAAACCACCCAGTCACAGCTCTTTCTGTGCCCAGAGCACCTGCAGGGCTGGCTTTCCTTGGGCAGCTTTGCTGTAGGTAAGCATGTGGTTTTCCAGCCAGGCTGTCCCAGCATGTCTCAAGAAGCCTTCTCCCAACCTATGACCTGCTTGGGACAGACATGGAGGGACCCAGGACTCCCACCTGTCCTGTCCTTCTGGTGACAGCAGCTCCACTTGTCTCCGCGGAAGATGCCAGGGTGGTACGATCCCAGGAGTCTCGTGTTGTTGATGCTCACCTTACGCAGTGCAGACAGCCACTGGTTCAGTTCATTCACACACTGTGGGGACAGCGTCTCAGCAGTCAACCCTCTTCCTCCCCGAGGCAGACGCCCTTTCCTGAGCCACCTCCCCAGCCCTCTCAGGCACTCTACTTGATACGTAACAAACTAGAGCAACCTGGGAAGAGGGAAGTCAAAAGAGGAGCTGCCGCCATCAGATTAACCCATGGAAGCCTGTGGGGCATTTGATTTTGATGACTGATGTGGATGGACCCGACCCACTGTGGGCGGCACCAACAGTGTGCAGCTGGTCCTAGGGTGTATAAAAAAGCAGGCTGAGCAAGCCATGAGAAGCAAGCCTGGAAACTGCATTCTCCATGGGTTCGGCTTCAGTTCCTGCCTCCAGGCTCCTGTCTGGGGATCCTGCCTGGCTTTCCCTGATGATGGACTATAACCTGGAAGCCAAGTAAACCCGTTCCTCCACAAGTTGCTTTTGGCCACAGCCTTCATCACAGCAACATAAACCTAATTAAGACACCAACCTTCAGCCCCTCAATGGAAGATTCTAGGCAGGCGCTCTACCTCTGAGCCACACCCCAGCCCCTCACTGGGGGATTTCTAGGCAGGTGCTCTATTGCTAGAATCATGACACCACCCCCCCGCCCTCCAGAATGTCACTTGACACTTTTAATATTTACTCTTGGGAACTAAGGCATTGAGTCCCAGGCTTGCCTGACCTACAGTGAGTGTTAAAAAAAAACAATCCAGACCAGAAAAGGAAAAGGCAAGCAAGCAAGCTTTGAGTCACAGGAACCTGGCTATCCATCTAGCCTACATAAGGAGGCCCATAGCAAGCATGGACCACGCATCTGGGCATTAGACCCCAGAACACTAGACACACACAGCTTGAAGTACCTTATGTGGCCAACAGGGGGCGAGGGGGACTCCTGAAGCCCCTCCCCACAGTGCCCTCCACAGGTCGCACCTTGCACTGCAGGTAGACAGTCTGGGCCCGGCCAACATCGTCTGCATAGATGACCTGCATGACATGCGAGCTGCCAAAGCACTTTTCCTCCACCTTCTCCGCAGCCCGGATGCTGGCGAGCTTGATGAAGGCGCTTTTCTGGGGCAGCCAGAAAAAGGAGGCTGAGGGAGCCGGGCAAAGCAGGGCTGTTCTACTTTCTTCACTGGCCTCCACATCCCCGTCAGCAGGAGGAATTAGGGCTTACGGTGAGGGATCTGAACAACTCATGGCTCCCGTTCCCAGGGGCCTGCTCTGGGAAGGGATCTCAGCTACAATCAAGCACAGGTTTGATTGTGACCAAACCCCAAGACCCTGCAAATGATACCCAGGAAAGGGAGAGGCGCTAAGCATAGGC
The DNA here is from genome assembly GCA_001685075.1 of Bramus lutescens. Classification (NCBI taxonomy): domain Eukaryota; kingdom Metazoa; phylum Chordata; class Mammalia; order Rodentia; family Cricetidae; genus Bramus; species Bramus lutescens. The sequence goes on from LOEQ01001453.1 coordinate 202,327, forward strand.
TTATATCTAGACACCCCTTCTCTGGGTGACAAAGGCCTAGGTATTGAGGCTAAACCTGCTTTTAGGGTTTGCAGTCATGAAGGTCTGCGTGCGGAGTACGTGGTAAGCTAAAATACCATACCCGTAAGCACTCTGTCCACAAGGCTATAGTCCTATTTGCTGTTTTGTTTTGAGACAGGGTCTCATGTAGCCCAGACTAGCTTTGAATTGTCTATGTCATTGAGGCTGATCTTGAACTCCTGATCCCCCTGCTTCCACCTCCCGATTGCTGGGATTATAAGCATCACCATCCTAGACAGCTTCCCTTCTCGCTCACCTTGGAGCTGGATGTCTTGGCGAAGCTGAGGGCTTCGGTGGTGAGAGAGAAGTACAGTTTCTTGAACGAGGAGGACGCAAGAGGGCCTTTGCCTTTGGTCCTGTGGATGAACAGCGGTCCCTCCTTCACTGGCGGTGCCTGCGAGTTTAGCGCCCGCTGCAGGTCCAGCTCTGGAAAGCAGGCAAGAAAACGATGGAGGGAGAGCCTCGCGAGGAAACAGGTAGGGGAGATTAGGGGAGGAGCTAAGAACGGCTAGAGTTGAGTCAAGCTGGGGGAGGAGCAAAGGCAAACCGAACGACGTGATTAGCGGTGGGCGGGGCTGTGGGNGGGGCTGTGGGTAAAAAAAAAAAAACCCTGACGATCAGGGATGATCGTCAGTTCAGAAAGTGTTGGTGTATCGAGGACAAGGCACTGGGTTCTATCCCCAGCACCACATAAAACCGGCTTGGTGGCACATGCCTGTAATCTCAGCCCTTTGGAGGCAGAGGCAAGAGGATCATAAGGTTTAAGGTTATTCTTGGCAGTGGGTTTGAGGCCACCCTTGGGTTACATGGGACCTGGTCTAAAACAAACTAACAAAAGTTGGAGCGGGCAGAGAGAACTGGCTTCGTTTCAGTGGGCAGGGCGGTAGGCGGGGTCAAGTAGTAGACTTGCACGAATGCCTAAGGCGCAGTACTGCGGGGAAGTCCTTGCCTTCCTTCTCTTCTACGTCTACGAGCTTGGTGATGAAGTCCTTCAGCTGCGCCACACCCTGGCGCACAGTGGGCTGTAGCGGTTCCATCCACGCCTCTTTGGCCCTGGAGACCGGTGTGTCTAGATTGCCTACATTCTGCACTACCTAGGGGTGACAGCAAGAATGACAAAGCTTTGGGGAGACAACAGTTCTTTCATGGCTACCTACCGCAGCCTAGCAACAGAGACGGAGACCGAGGAGGCAGGGGCCTGACCGTGGTCCTAGGTGGGACTCGGGGATGCGTGGATCACAGCATTTTGAAACTTTGGACACCTGGTTACTTGGAACCAACCTTTCTGCTTTCGTCTGCAAGTCTGCCTAATCTTATCATCATGGGCATATTTGGGCGTGCTTGGGCATGTGTGAAGTCCGCTGATGACTGTGGGAGTTGGTTCTCCCCTTCCACCATGCGGGCTCCAAGGATGGAACTCGGGTCATCAGGCTTGGCAGCAAACATCCTACCTACTGAGCCGTCTTGCTGGACCCGCAAGTTTCATCCTAATATCATACTGCAGAATACATGCAGACCTGGGGATAAAACCTGCGTTCGAAGATCCCAGTTTACTCTACAGGCTCTGGGATTTGTCTCCTTTTGTATGGATGGGGCTCTCAAGAGGTGATCGGTCACAGGAATGGTTTGTAAACTGTGAAGTGCAATGCCATAGAGTACCAGTGGCCTGGCTGCAAGGCCTTCCTAGTGCCAACTGGTGCAACCCTGTAGACCAGGCCAGGCTCCCTTTGCAACCTAGCTGGCCTTCCCACCCCAGTCTGCAAGTCCACACCTTGGCCAGCAGGAGTAGCGTGCGGCTGGTCCGAGCATCTGCATGCCGCTCTCGCAGATGGAAGAGCTTGGGCGACATGATGGCAGGAGAGAAAAAGCGCAGGCACAGGAAGCTAGTGACAGCGATGAATGGTACATTCTGGAAGAGTGCAGAGAGTAGAGACTGGTCTAGAAGCCGGTCTGTCTTCCAAGGCCTACACCCCGCAGGATTCCCTTTCCTCTTTCTGCCTTCGGCTCTGCCGACAGGTGTCGCACCTGGTGCTGGGCGCTTGGGAAGCGCTCCCGCACGCGCCGGAACAATTGCCGGAAAGTGGCGCGGACCACAGCTGGGCATGCGCGAACCGAGCGGCCTAGTGCACTCAGCAGCGCCACCAAGTGGGTACGCAGCGTCTGTGCGCTCTGCTCCAACACCTCGGCCTCCGTCTGTGGACGGTGCAGCCCAGAGCACCTGTAACGGCAGGAATTAACCAACAGAGGGTGAGAACGTGGTGGCAGGGGCTCTCCTTGGACAACGGACACAGAGAGAAAGGACAAGTGAACCCAGGCAGAAGGAACCATAAATATTTGGATACGGGGCCTGATTCCGCACAATTATGCACCCAGCGATCATCCCCGCCTCACCCTACATCCTTAACTTCCACTTTGCTGGGGTCCAGCTCCACATATTTCTTCTCCTCGAACACTCTGTCAATAATGGGGCCCAGGACGCCATGCAGATAGCGCATTCCTGCCACCTGGGGGCCACCAGAAACCACACTAGTTAACCATCCTGTGTACCATCTGACTGGAGTATTGACTCAGCTTTGGGCCAGATGCACAATTAGACTCAGCGTACTTCACTGAATGTGTCTATATGCATGCATGAATAAATGCATGTATAGATGAATTAATAAATGGATGATGGAAATTTTGGCCTTCAAGGGCCGTAGACACAGAACTACCTTCTGCGGATCTGAGGGTCTTTATTCCTAAGATGACCATGCAACCTCACCTTCAGAAAACACTCCATGGATTTGGAGGCCAGAGAATTGCTCCGGAAGAGGGTGTTGGCTTCACCTGCAAGCACAAATTCTAGTGGGCAGGGAGCAGGGACAAGGCCTTGGAGGCCGGAGGACAAAGGGATGGAGTCTCTCGGTGGCCCCTCAGTAGATGCTCTTCTCAACATTTCCCACCTGCCCCACCTGGACTATTTGTTCTTTATTAGGGAGAAGTTGGCCCTGCTTCCATATTAGAGGGGCCTATCAATGTGCTAAAAAGAGCTTTCTCCACCCTGCCTGGGGCAACTCCTCTCAGGCCTCACTGGTTCGGCCCAGCTCCAGCTGAAAGAGCAGATCCAGAAAGTCCTTGGCCAGTCCCTGCCCCAGGAAGAGCTTGAGCAGGGTGGTGGCCACTTCCTGGCGACACTCGGCACTTGTTGTCTCCTCAATGATGGGAATCAGCTGCCCTGGGCCCTGCAGACAGCAGCAGAAACGTGGGGCTCCAACCCACCAAGGAACATGACCCTCCCCAGGGTTAAGACCTCAGAGCATCATGGGGAGGTTGCAGGGGACGGGACCGGGGTCTCTGGACATTGGTGAGTGCATTCCCAGCCCCAGGAGTCAGCCTGTTGCTTTGCTGAATGGGTTCAAGACAGGCGAACTGCTCAACTAAGTATGGAAGCTCCCAGTTTCCCTCAGGGCCTCCTCACCTGGGTGCCCAGCTTCACCTCCTGGCACAGAAGCTGCACGAGAGGCTGGTAGCAGGTGGATGGCAACACTGTCTCATCCTGCAGCCGCACCTCCAACTGTAAGGAGCCCAGGTTGCCCCTGGAATGGGCAGTCTGTGATCTCTCCACCAGGAACCTAGTTTCCCTGAACCACACCCACTCACAAAGGCTCAGGCTTTGTTCCTTTGAGATCAGCCATGCATTCCCTTTGGTTATGCCCATCAGCTGCTTTGCAAGTCCCTCCCCCCGCTGTGCCTTTCTGTGCCCCTGTCTAGAAGACCCTTCTTGCCTAATTACCCAAAGAGCTCCCACCCACCTTGAAAGCCTAGTTCTTTTATTTATTTATTTATTTGTTGTGTATACAACATTCTGCCCCCACGTATGCCCACACGCCAGAAGAGGGCATCAGATCTCATTACAGATGGCTGTGAGCCACCATGTGGTTGCTGGGAATTGAATTCATGACCTCTGGAAGAGCAGCCAGTGCTCTTAACCACTGAGCCATCTCTCCAGCCCCAAATTCTAGTTCTTTCATGCCTCCTGACTCCAGTGGACCACGGGACTCCATCTGAGCATACCAAGCTTTCATATTCTAAATCTATCAACTCCTGAACACCACCACATCACCTGTACGCCTTACCCAGGAAACAAGTGGTTAACCTACCAGAGAAATTCTGACTCAGGCAAGTTAGGCAGCACACTATAGTAAATCTAACCACCAAGATCCCATGACTCTTCTGGAGAGGGCACTGACTAAGGCTGTCAATGTTCTTTATGGCTCCCACTACCCTCCCCACATGGCACACTGAGGCAGCCACACTGCCCAGCACACACCCCATGAGCTGAAGCCATCAAGGCTGTCCTAGACTGCTTCTAGGCAAATGCCTGGGACTGAACACACCCCTGGCCACCTGCCTGTGCCCTGAGATGGGTACAGATAAGGGATGTGGGACCTCCAGGGAACCAAAGCTGAGTCAGTCGAGAAGTGTAACGGGGTCAGAAACAAGCCAAAGACTTTTCTAGATGGGGCTGCCAGACTGAGCAGAAATAAAAACACAAGACAGGGCTGGAGAGATAGCTCAGAGGTTAAGAGCATTGACTATTCTTTCAGAATTCCTGAATTCAATTCTCAGCAACCACAAGGTGGCTCACAACCATCTGTAATGAGATCTGGTGCCCTCTTCCAGCCTGCAGACAGAACATTAAATACATAATAAACAAACAAACAAACAAACAAATCTTTAAAAAAAAACACAAGACACCAAGCTAAATTAGTGAAGTTTTAGTATCAGTATGGCTTGAATAATGCCTGATCTTCTTTCCTGAGACAAGGTCACACCTTGTAGATTCAGGCTAGCCTGGAACTCTAGATCCTCCTGCCTCAATTTCCTAAGAGCTTCAATTACAGATGTAAACCACTGCACCTGGTTTGCTTTCTTTTTTCTTTTTCGTTCTTACTTCCTTCTTTCCTTCCTTCCTTTCTTGCTTTTTGTTTGTTTGTTTGTTTGTTTTTTAGTATTTTTTTTTTTGAGACAGGGATTCTCTGTGTAACAGCTCTGACTGTCCTGGAACTCACTCTATAGACCAGGCTGGCCTCGAACTCACAGAAGTCCACCTGCTTCTGCCTCCCGAGTGCTGAGATTAAAGGTGTGTGTCCTCACACCTGACAGTGGCTTTCATTCTTACATTAAACTGGGGTTACACGGGTGTGTCATTCTGCTTCACTCCAGGTGTCCCATCTGTGCACACTTGCACATGCCACTGTGCGTGTGTGAGGTCAGAGGATCGCTTGAGAGAGTCGGGGTTACCGGCTGCTGAGCCATCTTGACAGCACAGGTGCTCTGGGGTTTATTTAATTTTTATCTTTCCGGTACTGGAAACCAGACCTATGGCGTGTGCCTACAGGGCAGGCACTCTACAATGGGTTATGTCCCCAACTCGGCCTTGCCTTTCATACGGCAACTCTATTTCTGGAGACTCTTGGGGAATGAGGGTTTGGAGTGATGGCTCTGAGACACTCTCTCTAGGGACCAGAGAGCTGCAAGAAAGCCCTTTAAAGGAAAGAGTCTGAGGACTTATTCTAGAAAGTGCCAGGATTCACAAAACAGGAGATCCATGCATAAATTTTAGCTCAGAAGACAAAGGCATATAAAAACAGCAGGAAGGTCCCACCAAGATGAGAGAGGGGCTGGCCCAGCGGGCAAAGGCTGAAGGACACGTGACTGTCTGTATTCTTGGCCCCCGACCAATCAACTACTGGTAGGCACTCTGTCTCAGCATACACCCCAAAGCCCAGAGTGGCACTTACTCGCCTCGTCGGCTTTTGGACTGGTCAGGTTGCAGCCGGAACCAGCCCTCTTCCTTCAGGGCTGAACACAGTCTCTGGACATTGACAACCACCTGGGAAAAGGGCAGATCAGAGCTGGGACACTTAGGCCACCTCCTAGCCAAGTGCTGATCTTTTTCTGAAGCTGGGGATAGAACCCAGGGCCTCACAGATGTTAGGCAGATGCTCTACCTCTGAGCCACACCCCAGCCCCTCACTGGGGGATTCTAGGCAGGTGCTCTACCACTGAGCCACACCATCAGCTAACAGTAACTGTTGTGATGACTATTCTTGGTTGTCAACTTGACTACGTCTGGAATTAACAAAGACCCCAAAAGTAGAGGGTACATCTGTGAGGGATTTCTGCCTCAGTTGAAGTGGGAAGATCTACTTTTATTTTTCAAGACAAGGTTTCTCTGTATAGCCCTGGCTGTCCTAGAACTCACTTTGTAGACCAGGCTGGCCTTGAACTCAGAGATCTGCCTGCCTCTGCCTACCAAGCCCTGCAATTGCAGATATGGGCCACCAAGCCTGGCTTGTTATTTCATTTTCTGAGTTAGCATCCCACTATGTAGCCCAGGGTGGCTTCAAATTTACAACAATCCTCCTGCCTCAAAATCTCAAGTGCTGGAAGCGCTCCTATGCCTGGATTACTTTTTGTTTTGAGACAGGGTCTGGTTGAGTTGCCCAGGCTGGCTTTGAATTCACTCTGTAGCCCGGGTGGGCCTGAAATGAAGATTTTGCCTCAGCCTTCCAAATATCTGGGATGGCAGGCTTGCACTGCTGGGGGCCTGGCTTCCAGTATTCTTCTCTTAGCACAGAGGGGCGCCTTGAAAGGGTCCCAGAATACCAGAGCTGCCAGCCGGGAGGAATCCCAAGCTTACTACCCGAGAAAGCCCGTGGCATGGCTGGAATGGACACCGGATGCTGCAGGTGGAGGCTGTACCCTAGGCAGGTGGGGGTGTGTGTGACCTGGGCAGGTGGGGGCGGGGCTGATGCTTACTTTGCCTAGAAAGTCATTCCGGCTAACAAGGTCCCAGTCCCAGGCCTCCACGGACAGTGCGTCTGCGGCTCCCTTCTCCAGCTCAAATTCAAATGTCTCGTTCCAGCGTGGGTAGCAGGATTTCTTCACCACCTGCTCCAAAAGGAATAGTATAGTGGCTCAGTTCGTAGGGTTATCCAGGGCCAGAGCACGGTAGCACTACTCCACACAGCTCCCCTGGCTCTCTACTGGTAAATGTTTCCAGACCCTACAGGAAGTGGTAAAGAAAGCCCCTCCCTCAGCTACTTAGGCAAGAAGACTGAAAGGTCAAGGCCAGCCTGGGCTACAAAGGGAGTTCAAGGCCAGCCTGCTCAACTCAGTGAGACTCTTGCTTCAAAAATAAAAACGAATGCCTTAAACTTATGAGTAAGGAAAACAGCAATTCCAGGTGCGCTCTAGTCCTCACTGCTAATGTGAGACAAATTGTTGAGCAGGTAAAGTCTGCCGCTAAGGCAATCCACCTACAAATAAATAAATATAAGAAAAAGGGCTGGGGTGTGGCTCAGTGGTAGAACACCTGCCTAGAATCCCCCAGTGAGGG
>LOEQ01001454.1:21876-44394 GCA_001685075.1 Bramus lutescens
AGCCTCGGGAGTGTGTCTTTGTCTCTGTAGCCACCTGGGCAGTGCCCAAAGCAAGAAGTTCGAAAGGAATGCACTGTGGCCCCAGGAATAACAAAAGGAGCAGCGCAACACAGTGGCTCAGTGTCTTGTTCTGTGCACAGCTTGGAGGATCCTTCAGACCAGGAAGATTCTTGTCATGAAGAAAATGGTTCCTCCCCATCATCATATATCCGACATCTGCCTGTCTCCTGGGGTAGTGTAGATAGTGTTCAAGGTTTTATAGAAAGGGGCTTACCTAACCAAGGCTGTGACACCCACTCCGGGGTCAATGCCCACACCAAGGACCATGACCCCACCAGATCTATAGCAGACATTCATGGCCAAGGGGCAGTCTTGAAGTCTCAATGAGGGCTGCGCCTGGTAATTTGAAGTGTCCCTGAGGGTGGAGTAGTGCACAGAGTTATTTATCTTCCCATTGTAGTTTCAATTTAAAGCCTGATTGAGATTTCCCAAGGTTAAATTAACACTAATCTTAAAAAAACAAACTTTGTTTTAAAATCTTTGATAGTACAGAATATACCCCAAATATATTGTAGACTATTCGACATCATTTTTGGAAGGTTTATTTTTATAATTTTAACTACATATATGGGGTGGATATGTATATCTCGGTGAGTGCAGGTGTCTTCACTGGCCAAAGGCGATGGATCCCCAAAGTTGGAGTGACCACCCAGAGTGGGTGCTGGGACTGAACTCATGTCCTCTAGAAGAGTGGTGTATGCTCTATACATTGGGCTCTCACTCCAGCCTGTACTTTTCTTTTGCAAACTATGAGACACATGATATTTAAGGCTCAAAGAAGTCATGTAATAAAGAAAAGTGAGTTATTTCCTATCAACCCTTAATTTTCAAATGTATTGAAATAGTGGTTAAAACATCTTTAGCACTAAATATTTCTTGGATACAGTTTGAAAATAATACTTAGATGACTGTGAATACACAGAGTATTTTCTCAGTCAAGGAAGGGAAAGATCTTAACACATAATTATTTAATAAGCACTCTTTCTTGGGTCCGGGCTCAAGAAGAAAAGTATTCTTTTTGTTGTTTTGTTTTCATTTCGTGGTCTCACTGATGCTGTTTTCCCCCTTACTGTGTTGTGTGTCTGGGATGTAAACTAATGAAGCTGACACACATATATGGCTAGGTGTATGGCATGGGTTTATTTCTTATGGACAAGCTTCACGGGACAGAAGCCAGGGGATGACTTCTGAGTCAGTGTAGCTTTTCAGGTCAATGGAGTCTGCCAAGGAAGGGCATTGGAAAGCAGCTCACTCTGTGTCCTATTTCTTGGGGAACAACATAACACATGTAGTAGTACAGCATTGAAGGAGATCCAGGGCACCAACTCTTCTGTCCAGTCCTCACCCTCATTCCAGGATATTAACATTTCTAGCTCTGACAGATTCTGACTGCTCATGAGAACAAGGGTGTCTATTCAAGAGACTGGGCCCATTTAAGGTCACCCTTTTATCTCCTCCAAAACATTGTCTTGCCTTTATTTTTAGGCAGCTCTCTTATTTCAGATTTTTGTGTGTAATATAAAATTGTATTATTTATGGATATTTGCAAAGAAAATTATTTTGACCCATAATTTTCTTTCTGTCTGTTAGAATATCATTACATAACCTAAGTCAAAATGTACTGACTGATGCCTGTCTATTTTACTTTTTCTAGTGGACGGTGTCATGAAGCAGTACACACTACAGGAGTGCTGTGCCACTAACTCCAGCATCTGCAGTCAGATGGATTTCAGCTGAGTGTCTCTTCTTCAGACGGATGAAGAGTCAGACTTCGTATCGTTAGTGCCCTTGAGAGCAGTGTGAAAACTCTACTAAAACTATTTGTAAATTTTTTGATTTTCAAGCTTACTGAATGATTCATCTTTTCATTCAATTCCACTTTCCCTATATTTATTTCTCTTCTGCAAGAAATAACTTTTCATTTTTTGTAGTTAAAATATGGATCCAAAAGATATATATATATATATATATGTATATGCGCATGCTGTGCTCTTGTCCCACACATATCTTCAGTGTTGAACTTGCCATAATATCTCTGCTTTATAAGGAACCTTGCTACTTAGGGCCATGTGGCACAGCCTTCTTTCTGTTTCTGTTTCATTGTATAGGAAAACTTTGGCTTCAACTCCAGACTTAGTGCCTTTAAGCTGATCATCAGGGAAAATCCTAAAGATGTCTTTGAAGGACTTTAGGTGAAGGAATTCTTTATTTTTATAACCCAATGAGAAATTAATATTTGTAGGCAAACGTTGACTTTCTGCTCATTTATCTTCTGTACTAATAGCATATCATACTAACTTGAGCTACATGTCAGGCATCCATCAGAGTACAGTGGGCTTCTGATGTGCCCTCCCAGAAGCATGAGGATGTGTGCAGTGACTGAATGAGAGCAACTGAGAAACAGGTTGGTGCCAATAGATTTGTTCAACTTTCATGAGCATCTTTATTCCTCTGCAGTGTGGAAGGATAGTTGTAAGATGTCCACAGACAGGGCATTGCCAATGGGAGCATGACAGAGAAACACATAAGTTCTGTACTTCTGAAGGTCGCCTTCATGTGTACAAGGATCAGGAGACAACTTGGTGTGATAGTCAGACAAGAGGTCTGCAGACCTCCGCTCATTAGACTTGAGTGATGACATTGTAGCTTGTCTTCTTATTGCACAGTAAGCGGAGATGCAAGGATGGTGCTGCTATGGGTTGCAGTGCCAACACCTGATTCCCTCCCATAAAATGTATAAGGAATCTCAGTGAATTAGGTCAGGTCAAGCCACAAAGGAAACTGAGCCACCAGCTCACCTGTCCCTCCCACAAAGTATTTGACAGTGTGTCGAGCATGTTCTTTTTAAAGAGTTGAACCTATAATATAGGTCTCATCATGGCTGAAGAATTACTTTTCAATTGTTCAAAAATATTTCATATCTAGGTAAGACATACAATTGTATCAGTACATTTTTCTTCATTTGTAGATTAGTGATATTTTCCTTCATCAAGGATAGTGAAATCAATACATCAAATTTTAGAAATATTTTAGTGTATTTTGTAAATTAACATCTCTAACATAGGAAGGCTCACTGGATGGGGAGAGAAGCAGCACACACCATTCTTCATTATTGTAAGCTTTCCTTTCATTAGCACAAATACCCCATTCTCTTCACTTCATCTTCGAGAATGGAACTTGAGTTGTGCATAGAGAAGGCTTGCTTTCTACAGATAGTGCTCCATTTATAGCCAACTGGCCTTCTGATCTACTCCTGAGGCACACGCAATGTACAGGTATAGTGCTTGCTTGGGGTAAGTGGGACACACTGCTTTTGCCAACCATGAGCTGCCTTGGCCTTTCTAAGGCCATGTGCACGGCTATGGCCGCCCAATAGACATGATGTGCTCAGCCTTCCCGAAGGCTGTATATGTCATAGGTACTAAATGGTGATTTGAGTCTCACGAATGTGATTAAAAAGATGAAACAGAGTGCTTGATAAGAAACTAGGAAATGAAAAAATAAAAAAATTAAAAAACCAAAAAAGAAACTAGGAAATGGTTATTAAAAATCATACAAACATGTAAACATTTTGCTTAGATTATGGATAGTCATATAGAGGCGTGATTCTTATAATTTACAGCTTAAATAACAAAAATTGTAACATTAAATAACATCTTCCAAATGTTATGACCAAACTATTAAAACATGAGAGAAAACATCAGACGCAGAAAGGCAACCAATGTATGCAAACTTCAGTATTCTAATTCTAATTCTGAAACTGATGCAGCTGTTGATAAGAGTTCCATATATCATTCCAGAAGATCTCTGTGACACATGGCATGCTTTGGGAACATCCAATGGTGGCTCTTTTATCTAGTTGGTGTTATGATTATATCTGGAATATGATTTATTAGTTTTCTAATTATTATGAGCTCACATGTTATGTATTCTGCATTGTCTTTGGGGATATGAATATACATCTTTCTGTATAAAAGTTCCCTCTGGCCATTTCAAAGTGTCTCTACTCCATCTTAAACAATTTAGGAATGTCTTTGCAGTTAGGGCCACTTCCATGTCTCTGGGATTAATAATGGAAAGAGAAGAAAGAGCTGTCTGGAGGGGATGTTTCTTGCCTCATCTGTGAAAAAGAAATGTTATTATTATGTTGTTATTACTCCTGCCTTTTTAGATAAAAGCATTACAAAAAGGCTCTGCAGCATCCCAGAGCCCTGGGAACTTGACATGAAATTTGAATTTATCCTTTATCTAAAAGTTTGACTTATTTTCACTGATAAGAACTATACTATGTCCTTGGAAGATGAAAGTATATCTCGTCAGGTTTTAATAAAGTGTAATTTAACAGTTTGGCAAGAGTTAGGTGGATGTGCCTGCCTCCTGTTTTGAATGAAAAGGGACATTTCTTTTTTAAAATAACATTTTTATTAATTCCTTGAGAATTCACACAATGTACTTTATTGTATTCACCTGTGTGCTCCCAGATCCATCTCAGCTCCTATCCACCAACTTCATATCCTCTATCATTTCTTCGCTTTTCTAACTGTGGAGTCTAGTTTGTGCCATCCATTATTCCCGGTTGTGGGGCAGGACGTGGTCGTCACACTCTTAAAACGGAGTCTTCCTCTCCCAGCATCTATCAAACGTCATTAGCTAGGGCTGGGACCGTGTGCTCATCTCCCACTGTGCTGGGACTTTTGTCTAGCTTGAGATTGCGCGGGTCTTTCTCAGTGTCACTGCCGCTGGAAGCTGGTTCGTGCAACCACCCTGCTCTGTCCAGAAACGTTTCCTTGTCCTCAAAACCACCTCTGGCCCTCACACTTGCTCTGCCCCTCTTTTATGGTGATCCATGAGCCACATGGGGCAGGGTGAAACAGACACATTATTTACAGCTGAGCACTCCGTGGTCTGTTATTTTCAGAATGTCAACCAATTACCATTTGCAAGACTCTTGGTTAATCACCATCTATTTCCTTAACTTCTTTTCTAGGTAAACATCTCATATTCCATCTTAGATACACACACACACACACACACACACACACACACACACTGTAACCTGATTCAGATATGGTTATGAGCACTATGCATTGATTTTCAAAAACCACCCAATCAAACATAAACGAAAAAACAGTATCACCAACAAAAGCCTACCTAGCTAGAAAAGCCTATAAAAGTGTGTATAGCAGGCTGTGGTATACACACTTTTTTTTTCTTTGCAGAAGTTTGTGTCACCAGCCTGAATCTTCAGTTCTCCTTCAGTATGGCTTTTTACTACATTGTTCTGCCTTTTGTGTGTTTTTTTCTTTCTTTTTTTTGTTGCAAATATCACATCAAAACTGACTACCACAGTTTAAGAACTAAATATACATAAACTCCTTGGCATGAACATGACACTTACTAGTGGTACAGCCTTCGACTTGTATATGAATTTTAAGGGAAATACGAGAAATTTTCTTCTTAGTGACACATTGTCCAGCAATTTATGAAGTGAGCATTACAACTTAGGAAGTTTTTCAAATTTTTCTTTGAGTTACATTGATGGGGTAGAAATTTCTGCTCATTTACCCTGCATCTATTCTTTTGGCTAACCACAAAGCAATAGCTAACCAAGATAGCAAAGAATTCCACAGCACATTTATTGATGGTAAGGATGAACACCTGGAATCATTACTGCTTCGTCGTCAGTTACTCAGGTGCCTTTGCCACACATGACCTGCAGGGGCTATCCAGGTCTGTCACCCTTCCATACTTCTGAGGGTCTCTTGAAAGCTACACTGCCACCTGGCTATGGCCTTGTCTCTGCTTACTTCGATGCTGCTCCTTGTAGTATTACAGGAATACTTGGATTTTTAATCCTTTATCTCTTTCCTATCATCTTTTTCTGGATGTTACCCTAGCTGAGAAACTGATGCCAGACCTCTTGAGTCTTCACATTCTCAGTAAGAGCCATCTATATTTGGTCATGTCCTTCTGGATGCAATCCTATTTTTCCATATCCCCATAGTATAGATTAGCCAGCAGCTAGTTAATGTCAGCTTTGAACACGTTCTTAGATATACTTGGAAGATCACCGTGGATATTCTATAAAATCTAATAATCTTCCAGGTCCCCCAAGTATGGCCATGCCCTAACCTTAGTACTCAGAGTTGTTTTGCCTTACTAAGGTATTTTGAAAGGTTAACTGAGGTAAAGCTGATTTCATTGCAGTATTAGGAACTGAGGACTTTCCCAACTGCTGAGCAAAAGAAGAAATACGAAGAAAAGAAAGGGGTCTGAGTGATGTCATGCCATGTCTGGTCTGCAGGTTGCCTCTGGACGGTAGAAAAGGCAAGAAATGGGTCCTTTTCCTGAGGTCTGCAGAAAGAATCACTGCTGTGAGGACACTTTTGCTATGGCTCACAAGATCATGTTGCACTTCTGACAACAGAATTGCCAAATGATAACTCATGCTATAATGGGATTCATGTTATTTTTGTTATACTGTTTTCTAAGTCAGTTTATATTATTGAAAGAAAAATCTGAATGTAGGAGAAAGTTTTGAAGGAGTTGTCAATAACAATGAAGAACTTTCATTAATACTGATTTTAATTGATGAAGTAAAGATTAAGTTACTAAGTGTCATAAGTTTAAAAAGACACTAGAGATATTCATTATATCAAGATAATTTTACTTGGCACAAAACTGTAGGTTTTATTTATTTTTAGTTTTGCACTAACATGCTTTTCTAGACCCATGACTGACACATTCCCAGTACCACTAACCTACCACACCATGCCTGCTAAAAATTTCCCCATAAACAGGTGGGATGTTTGGCTGAATTGGTCATGTGACATACAGATGTGTCTTCTGTGAGATTTTGGAGCAAGAAAAATAGATTTTTCTTATGGGAAAGTTGTGAAATGATGAGTTAACTCCAACATTAAAAAAAAAAACCTCAGCCAGGCAGTGGTGACACACACCTTTAATACCAGCACTCAGGAGGCAGAGGAAGCAGATCTCTGTGAGTTCGAGGCCAGCCTAGCCTACATAATGAGTTCCAGGTCAGCCAGAGCTATTACATAGAGAATAGCTATCTCTGTTTCAATTCTCCCCCCAAAGTAAATAATAAAATAAAATAAAACTTTTCATGGTATCAGTGCCTCAGGGTTTCCATTGCTGGGAAGAGACACCATGACCATGGTAACTCTTTTATTTTAACTTCCTCTTTATTATTCTCTGTGACTTTTACATCATGTGTCTTGATCCTGTTCATTTACCCATCCCTTCGTATGCTGTCTTCTGCCTCTGCACCCCCTCTCTGAAAATAAAACAAAATATAAAAGAACAAATATTAAAAATCTCACCAAGAGGTTGCAGTATGACACAATGAGTCATGCAGTAATAAACACCTTTGTCCATACATCTTTATTAGCAAGTGTTCATTGGGGGTCTGGTTCAAGGCCTCTGGTTTCTGCTATACTATTAATTCTGGGCCCTCACTAGGACTCTTCTTAGATGTCCTGTTATTGCCCTGTGTTGTGGAGATCCTGCAACTTAGGGTCTGTGGGTCAGGTCCCTTTACGTGCTCCAGCAGATCATAGATGGGGTGGATGTTGGGATGAGCCAAGGCATAACCCTGATCCTGGGTCTGGACAACTGTAGAGTTGGTCTGCCAGTTGGTTCTCCCTTCCTCACCACCAGGGTGCGCTCTCCAGCATTGTTCCAGCTAATTCACCCTTGGAGCAAGCAAGGGGTGGGGCCGGTTCTCCTGCTTTCAGGCCTTGGGGTCTTCTCTCCCACATCCACACCAATAGAACCAGCTCTGTTGTGCTGCCCAGGCAAGGTACAGGGGCCACTCTCCGGGGTGCTTCAGCTGGTGAGGGATAGGGCCAGCCCTCCTGCTCTTATGACCCAGGGCCAGCTTCTCCATCTGTCTCAGGAACTGATTGATGGCTGGGAGGTGGGGAGAGGGAATCTTTCATCTGCCCATTCTACCATATGTCAGATGAATAATGGGAACAGCTCTCTTTTGCTCATAACATCAGAGATGGGTCACCATCACCTCTGACTACCAGACAGCTCTGCTGTGCTGCCTAGGTGACAGGCAGGGCCCATTACCTGAGTGCTGCAGCTGGGAAGGGGGCAGGGGCACAGGGTAAGGGGAGCATCTCTCACCCTCCCACACCACCACATGACAGATGAGTAGTGAGATAGTTCTCCCACACTTAGAGCTTTGGGGTTGGCTCACCCACACTTCCAACAACAAGGCTGGCTTTGTGGTGTTGCCCAGGTGAGGTGCAGGGTCTGCTCTCCCAAGCGTTGCAGCTCATGGAGTTTAGGGACAGGGCACCCACTCTTGTGACCTCAGGGTCAGTTCTCATATCTCCTTAGGCATGGGGGGGCAGCTCCCTCCACCCATGCTACCGCAGGACAGATGGGTGATTGGGACATCTCTCCTTGCTAACACTTCAGGGCTGGCTCTAGCAAGGTACAGGGGCTGCCCTCCCATCTGCCCTGAGCACTGGTGGTGGTGGTGACAACTCTCCCCACCCACGCACAGCAACTCTTATAAAGGAGAACATTTAATAAGAGATGGCTTGGCTACAGTTCAGGGGTTCAGTTCATTATCATCATGGTGGAACATCGCAGCATGCAGTTAGAGATGGTGCTGGAGAGGTAGCTGAGAGTACTATATCTTGCAGACAACAGGAAGTGATCTGAGACAGCGGAGCCCGCCTCCACAATGACACACCTCCAACAAGACCACACTACTACAACAAGGCCACGCCACCTAACAGTGCCACTCCCTTTGGGTTTATGGGGGCATTACATTCAAACTACCACAGACACTTAAGGTCCTTCCCATGGTCAAGTCCATACTCTCTGCCTCTGAAAACAAACACTCCCTCCATTAGCCTTCCTCAGGTGAAGACATTCTACACAACCATGACTTCATGACTTGACACTCCTCATATTTGCTAGGAAATTATTAGTTTAAAGATTAACTTTTATTTTAGGTTGAAGCACTGATACAGAAACAGATAATGTGTGAGTTTTTTAAATTTTTTTTTGTTTTTAATTCTTAAATCAGTGTGGACAATATCTTGCTGTTCATTGGTACAAAACAGCTCTGTCCTGGGTATACAAGTCTGTAACATCATTCACTATAGTGAATTTACTTCATGAGACAGCATAGCAGAATAGGACTAATTAAGATATATTTTAATAAGAAAATGCTGGAGATAAACAAAATCACAAAGTTGATGAACAATTGTCTGTGCCATCTGCACATCAAAACATGAATATATGCCACGTACATGTAGCTCATGCATGTGAATTTCACTAAGTGATCATCCTAAACATAGCTACTGTGTGTGTAAGGTGTGTGAAAGGTACCTGCTATTCCTAAAGGGCTGCTCAGGCAACATTCAAAAGTACCCCAGAGGTTGGTTTGGTCAGGGATCAGAGATGAACTTTAAGGCAATCTTCCAAGTGAATGTGAACATCTCCGAAGTGGCCTTTCCAGTTAAGTATGGCTGTGAAGACTCTGTACTGTATAGTGCTGTCAGACAATTTTAGTAGCATATTATCACATTGTCATTTGTAAAAAATAGCTATAAAACTCTGCCATTATAAAAGTGTCTGGGGTGCTTTAGCTCATAGACATACAGCAGGCACTTCCTGTTGACCTATTCATACATGCTAAATACAGTCTCCTAGGCATGTTCTCCTCCAATGGCTGTACCTAGAACTGAGTTCCCAATAAGGTTTGTTCCAAATACTATGTTCACATACTGAGAAATAATGATTTGCTTACAAGTTGTCTGATTTTGTTCTGAGTTTAGAATTTTTCCCCTTAGGTGAAGTTCTACAGATGCATTAACAATAAATAGTGCCACCTTTAGAGCCTTTTCCTGCCTGATGGCGTGTGGGTCTCAGAGCATGTGAACTACACTGGCTACACTATAGAACAGACACAGGCCGTCACATGAGTCCCTTTCAGAGACCAGCTTCATTTAATCTCCTTCTTAGCCTTGTAGCTGGCAGAGACCACCAGGTAGTTATCTGGATTCATGTCCTTCAGGGTTGGGGATTTGCTCTGGACAGGGGATGTCTTGCCATCCACACGAGAGATCTGCAGCATGCGGCAGGGGTCATGCTTGAGCAGATAGCCTGCGAAGGTCTCCCAGCCTCCTCCCACACGGACCATCACGTGCTTGTTATGCAGCATCTGGAAAGAAAGACCAGGAAAGCAGGTCAGGTTTTGAGAGTTTGTACCAGACCTCACAGCAAGTCCAGGTTTAGTAGAGATAGCATGGCTTGCCTTACTCCCCTGACCCTTGTTTATCCAAGTGGAACACAGTGTCTGCTTGGGACAAGGCTTGTGTGCAGATGAATCTTGGGAAAACATCTGGCATCTAACTTTTGTGTTTCACAGAGCATCTATGTATACTTCTCTGATGGATGCATGTAAAAGCTTCCCTGAGATGCACAGTGGACCACTAACACGCCTCACTGCCTCCGCTCACATCAGTGGTCCATCCTTCCCACTGGCTCATTTTCTTCTCAGCCAGAGCTGAAGAGACCATGGAAGTCTCTGGTATTGAGTTAATGTTAATAAATGATGTTAAAAGCCACACATATTTGCTGCAAAATACAAGTGAAATGCACTCAGAAAAAAAATGTGTTCACATCACTGAGATTTTCAAGGAGTGATATATTCATTTTTCTGTGACTCTACTTTTCTCAGTTACTTCAGAATACACCTATTAAAACAAAAATAAGTACACACACACACACACACACACACAAACCCTCTCTCCCATAAAAAATAAAACAAAATAGTAAAGACAGCAGCAGAAACTTACCTCCAGGCAGGGAGCCATCCAGAGCTCCAGCCTCTACCTCGCCAGGGCTACACTCACAGGACGCTGCCACCACAACAGGGGACATGGTGCTGGGAACTGAACCCAGGGCACTTTGCATGGTAGGCAACTCAAACTGCATCCCCAGACCAAGTGAACTTTTAGCTCTTGGAGAAAGTGAGAGGCCCCTTTCATCCTGGAGTGTTCTCATCACATAAACACTCTGGAGGTCTTACAAGCCATCTGCAGAAGCTTGCAAATTAGAAGTATGGAATATAGTCTACTGAGTGTGAAGACCACATCGCACAGGGAATAGCTGTCCTCTTCTGCAGCCTCTAAACGGTGAGCTGAGCACAATTTTGTTGCCACAGCCAATGGCTGAGGATTGCCAGGAAATACTCTTGCAATTCATCTAGGTTCACCCTTCTGACTTGGCCAATGAAGATTATCAGAGCTAACTACTTCCGTGAGGAACCCAGGGTTCCAAGCCTGCCTTCAGCAGAGGAAAGTGGTGTTAATGACACCATTAACTAAGCAGTCAATCAGGTCTGTTCAGGTTCTAAAAGTATTGATAAATGACTGTGAGGATTTGGGGGGTGGGCATGTATATATTTCCTCAGATTGAAATCTGACCGTGCATTCCTGTTTATCTTGATTTTTTTTTTAATTGCATTCTGAAGGCAATTGCGGGAGAGGTGATTCCACAGATTGACTGGCCAGCCTCTTGCTCCTGAGCCACGAAAGGAAACAGTGAACAGATGCTACTGTGCATGCCTCCATTTTAACTAGCTTACCACAAAATTATAAAAAGATTCTTCCCTTTTAGAAGACTAACTGCCCATTAAATATTTTTATGGATCTATGTCAGAAACGTGATACTGCAAGAATTAGAGTATTGTTAACCCAGGGGTCAGTAGCGTGATTTTCTTTCTTAGAATGTATTACAGTTGCTTTTATATTTTTTCTTTTCATTTCTCAGAACTATGAAATGCTTCTTTTTTGATTGTAAACTGTGTGTGTGTGCACGTGTGCATGTTTCTCTTCTGCCTGACCTAAGCTATATCACAAGTAACAACAACAAAAGGAACATACGAGCAAGCAGCAGCAGCTCTGAAAGCTTCCTTGCAGAAGCTCTTATCAGGTCTCTAAGCACTGCTGAGCCCTGACACACGTTTATCCAGAATCCTTCATACTTCAGAGAATACCGGTTCCACACTGAGGGGGGGGCTCCATTTCACCACACCTGGGAGTTAGAGAGTTTTCTCACACTATTAGGTTTCCATGGAAATCTCCACCATCACATACTGAGATAAGAGACTCAGGACTTTCTTAAGGGAGGCATTCTTACATTTAGACCTTCCAGTCATGTGCTAAGAAGTCTGTGGTCAATCTTGGAGTTTCAGAAGTGGATTAACGTATTAAGTTCACAGTGCCGGATAGACGGTTACAGCGATTTGAACCCCATGCCACTTTTAAGGATGTGATTATTTTCAAGAGTCTTATGACACCACCTCTCCATGAACAAAACCCCTATGATTCAAATTAAGAACAAATTAATCTGCTATGAGCCCAATTACTCCAAACTTGTTCCTCCTGGGAACTCTGGCCTACTCCTTCGATGGATTCATCATATAATGACATTGTTGGGAGGTGATAAAATACAGGAGATGGGCCTTTTAGAAGAGCTGGGCCTTTAGGGGCCCCTTCCATATTCCCTCTCTGCTTTCTGTCCACCATGAAGCGAGCAGTCCACACTCTCCTCCCTCCATCATGCTCTGCCTGACTGGGGCCCAGTTCAGCAGACGCAAGGACTAACCGGAACATCGCAGGCTCGGAGCTAGAAGAAGCTTCTTCTATGGTGCTTTTCTGCACTGTTGGCTTGTGTGACAGAGGGCAGCTGACATGCATGTTCACCTGATTTACACGGTCTTACAGCACCGCCAATAGCGCACTCTCACAGGCTTTACCCACTTTGTTTAAATATTGGTGCTGTTGGCAGAATGCCTTCCGCTTTATAGATAGGAAAGCTGAGGCAGTTAGAAGGCAGGCGACTAGTGTAAGGTCATAGACGGGGTGGGGGGAAGCAGCAGAAGCAGGGGCCCTTTATTAACACATTCACTGGTCCTGCAGTAGTCATGCCATCTAGTCACTGGCCACTGGGAGGTAGCAGCCCATCACCAGCATCATCGATCTCAGCATAGCGATAAGCAGTTTGAGCAGATTAGCTGAGCCCCCTTAAAATAATCTACAGAGATACCCAATAAAGCAAGTTTAATTACAGAAGACAGTGTGGCTATGGTTCTAATTTATTATGAATAACTTTATTCTGAAACAAGTGTCTCAAGTGTAGTGACAGGATGAAACACATTCACAGCGCAGTGTGCACATTCCTGTGCCCTTCCAAGGGGCCCAGTGGAGAAAGGAGGCTTCTCCCTCTCATTGCCCAGCCTGGAGAGGCAGGCCAGCAACAATCACATTATGTGTAGGCACCAAGAGCTTCAGCAACCAGAAACACTCCTCTCCCTCTTCTCAGAGATACTAATTAGTACTTAGAAATAGAAACAAACCAACTCACTTGTCATTTAAAAGGGAAAGTCTCTATTTATGTAGATCACAGATAATGACATGTTTTACTAAGAGAAAAAACCAATCACATAAAACATCTAGAAAAGTATGGGGTTAACTAGTAACGAAATCATGCTTCAAGGTGACCAGGCTGTGTGCAGCTATGCTGTGTTACATAACAAACAAAATTGCTCTAGAAAAAAAGAACAATACCAAGTGGGAAACACTTTTCAATGAGCAAAATTTAATACTAAAGGCTTCATGCCCCATATTTGATAGATTTGTTTAGTGACATCTCTGGCAGAGGTCTGCATGAGTGACCATGTCTGTCCCAGTCCCAAATCCCCATGCAATGCTTCAGGTGCCTTCTCCTCTTGGGGTTAACTGCCAAACTGGTGCCTACCAACATCACAAGCAGCGGGACAGGACAGGTCAAGTGCTCAGCTCCTTTCCCCGGGTGCTCTCTCTCATCTTTGCTCTCACTATTCCACACGCTGCCCCAGAGGCACGAGAGACTTCCTCACAGGAGCATGTCAGCCTTACTACTGCTCCTGAACCTCTGAGAGTGGCTCTTCATTGTCTGCTGTGCTACCACCTGAGGCCACCCCTCATCCTCCTCAAAGCAGCAGGCTTGCAGCCAGGCAGGGAAGGAGTGGCAGCAGTGGGCCAGGCAGATTTGGCATCCACAGGGTGGCAGAGGCTTGCAGATCTTTACTAATCTACCCATTCTGATGTCTGCTTCCTCCCATTTGCCTGCTGTACCTGGCACGGGAGTCACCGAAGGGGCCAGCTGCCAATTCTCTTAATCCTTTCTCACTGCGTCAGATCACCACGAGCACAGCAAGTCAGTGGGCTTACTTGTCTTTGCTAGAGCTTAAACTCCAATTTTCCTATATTATTTTGAAACACTCAAAATCCTATTCACCTTACTACATATACATAGTGCTCCACATTTTCAATGTGGAAATAAATGAGAAATAAAGTCCATTCCTTCCTTAGACCATTGTCTGAGTACTCAGCAAAGCCCTTGGGACTCTTCACAGTGTTAGGCACACAATGCTAATCAAGTGCATTTTAAATGCATTATCAAGTGAATAATGAATTAAACAATTATGAATTAACTAATAATGAGTTAACCAATTAACCAATGAATTAACAAGGTTATTGCTTCATACTGCTCCATCCAAGTATCACTCTGCCTGTTTGAAATATACCTGTATTAGTCATGGAATAATGGGAAGGGAAAAATGAAAAGATTGGTGTTCTTTTGGAAAGTCTGGGTGTGAAGAGTAATCCATACCAGCCTTTGCGAAGAGACCTTCGCTGAGAGAAAGACATGGCAGAGAGGGTGAGAAGGAAGCCTCATGACTGGGTGCAGAGAAGGAAGTTGCTGTTCTTTGGGATGATTCTTCATGAATCCTCCTTACCTCTAACACACTTTTTAAATGACAAAAAGTAGCAATAAATTTTTCATCAAGGTTTCCCTACTCATGCCCTCTATGATACTTAGGTAGCAAGTGCCTTTTAGCCTGGGTCACCAGCCCCTCTGTGGCTCTATTTAAGCCTTTCTCCTCTTAATGGATCCAGAGGCTCAGTTTCAACACTGTCTGTTACCTGCTCTCCACTGCAGTGGGAGGCAACTGCCCGACAGGACTGCCTATATTTAGATCCCGATATGTCAAATGCTTCTGGACACCTAGTCAGCCCTGTTCTCCACGTGATTTTACAAGGCATCATAATGTGAACACAAATATTGTTTTTAGAAGGCAGTCATCTGTTCTCCAGAGAAGAACATTCCATTAATTTATAGGCCTGCAGGTTCTGTCATAGTTTCCTATCATGCTAAAATGGCACATGTTACAATGGGACAACTGGGAATTCAGCTGTCTGCCTCAGTCCCCTGACACATTTAGGGACAAGACAGCAGATGTTTGGCAGATGGTTTGACACCAAAATTTTCAAAATAAGTGATAAGATTCTAAGTCTGCCAGGCAAACTTAGGCACATGGTGTTGGACACCTTCCTTGCCAGAGCCGATGCCAGAGCCGAGGACTTCATCTTATGGTTCCATAAAACAGCTCATAAAATCAGCCCTCCATGTTTATTAGCTCATTAACTCCCTAGTGTGCCTTTGGTGCACCCCACCCTTTCTGTCGTAAACCCCGTGAGCAACAGGGATGAGAGAAGAAGATATCATTTGCTCAGTCTCTACCAAGAGTACCAAGCTGTAACTACCACTAACTCTGTGTGATCTTGACAACTGCACGCATTCTCCCTGGGCCACAATTTTCCTTCTGAGCTATGGATATTTCCTTCTAGATTCATTGAGACAGAGATATTGATGTGTAAACATGAAGACACCTTGCTTGGAACACAGAAGGCACTTAACAACTGTAGGAAGCTGACTGCTTTGTTAGGGCAACTACAGAAACTGACCCTATCAAGATACCAACCTGCTTCATTCTGTTATCACGAGGCCTCCACCTTGGCAGGCTGGTATTACTTACCTCTATCTGGAGAGAACTGGAGCCTCAGGCAGGACTTGGGACTCACAGCACATTTGGCTTCTGTTGACCAATGATGTAGCCCAGTCTCTTATGGAGAACTATATTTTGGGGTAATGTAGCCCATTTGAAAGCTGAATTACTGCAGTGCCCCAAATGGTGAGAACCAGTCCCCCAACAGGAATAGCCTCATGTCACAGAGATTCTACTGAGACTTGAAAGAAAATATTTCTGGCCTGTTATTTTCTTCTGAGAAGAAATGTTAATTTCTGAGACTCATTTAGAGATACATGGCTCCAGAAACTTCTTTCTGACAGCAAGTATGAGACAAGCAACTCACAGAAGACATACAAGTGATGGATGGGAGAATGTTCTAGCTGCATCTGCTGGAGGCAGTGTGGGAGCACTTAGCCCCAGCTCCTGTCATTTCCCCTTGCCTCCCTATGTAAGGTATCCTTTATCCCAGCTGTGTCCCAGATGCAATTAAGAGGGCTTAGCTGCAATCTAATTACCAGCGGCAGAGAAGACAATGTCATAACACACATTTGATAGTAGAGTAAGCACAGTGAAAGCAACGAGGTGGAAACATCACTGGAGGGAAAAGGGAAGGGTTACCTAGAGGAAGGATTTGGAGCCAGTTTAATTCCAGAGTAGAACAGGAATCCAACTGCTACAAAGACAGAAATCTATTCACGGAATGGAGCCAGGATCCAGCAGCAACACGTGTGTGTGCACTCACATGCGTGTGTGTGCGCACACACATCCATGTACACACATATACATACACACATATGCACGCACACACAAATCTATGTATATACACACACACACACACAAACATTCCTTGGATAACACTAGGTTTTGCTGATACCAACCCAACTCCATAATCACTTCTAAGCCCAGCACAAGACGGAGAAGAGCCAGAGCCCCAGTGCTGTGCAATGCTGCTGCACAAGGGTCGTGCCCAGTTGGCATCCTGCCGGTTCTTCAGTGGTAACAGCAGACTCTGTAGTTCACATACTCTGAAAGAACTATGGACCCGTCAGTGATTTAGTCACTAGAATGGCCATTTGGGTACTCTGAAAGCATCAACTCCTTGCTTCGACAAAATGTTTTAAAGTGTCCTTCCCTCAATGACCCATGCAAATGAAAGGCAATGAATAAAATGCTATAAAGTCAGAGGGTGGGAGGGGAAAGAGATAAAGGAAGAGGGGGAGAGAGAGAGAAAGAGAGAGACAGAGAGAAAGAGGGAGAGAGAGACAGAGAGAGAAGAGAACTCTCTCTCTCTCTCTCTCTCTCTCTCTCTCTCTCTCTCAGAGAGAAGACAGAAGCACAGGAAAAGCGATAGGTGTAGGCAGTGGCAGAGTGCTTGTCCATTGTGCACAAGGTCCTGGGTTCCATCCTCAGAACTGCAAAAAGAATTTCATTTAAAAAGGATGAAACGAGTGGTGCTACAAGTTAACAGGGGTGACTTTCCAAAAGAAGCTAGACAAATATCTCCTGGAAACTACAGAAAACTTAGATTTTGGAGTGGTCTGTTACCTCCATCAGATGAGGACGGAGGGTGGCTAAAACGATGATGGCATGACACTTGTATAAGGGCTGTTAGTTCCCACAGACTAAATGTGCTCCACCACAGCAGGCGAGAGAAGGGCGGCATCTGCACAAACTGAACCAGAATTATTCCAAAGTGGGATTGGGTAGGTGAGTGGGGGGACACGGGATGGAAGATGGACTGGGAATACGGAGACAAATGCAGTCAGATGCTCACTGCCTACCCAGAAAGTGGTGATGTGGGTCTTTACTGCTTTTCATGTTAGAAAGTTTTCCACATAGAGTGTTGGACAGAAGACTCCAGCTCCACAGCTGCGGCCATCTCAGGCCAAGTTCCTCTGACCTTACCTGGGTTGTCACAGTCACCTCTGTGTCCCTCAGTATACTCTCAGCTTGGCAGTTACAAAAAAGATGCAACCTCCTGAGGTCACTATGGACTGCTGATGATACTGGATTCCCCTTTAACAAACTTGAAGTTTTGGATAATGGAGCAATCTAATCACCTAATCACAAATCTGTTTAACAATAGGTTACTGGAATTTGTGGTTATAAAATCCTTTCTGATACTGCTTAAGATCATTTTTAATATTCTTCATCATTTGAATTTTCCCATTAGCGCAGAGACGACCTCAGCACCCTCAGACAAGTCCTTGGCATGATCTGACACTTGTATACCCTCCTGTTTTCTGGAAGATGCATCTTACCTTATATGCCCAGATCTCTTTCCAGCCACCTTCACTCCAAGACCAGGATCCCTAGTTCTCCCTACTCTGTCCCCATGTTTCCTTTAACCCTACCAGGCACCAACCAAAGAGCTTTCCCAGGGTCAACGTTTTCTTTTCTGTTTAACTCCATGGCTAAATCATTTTTGGCCTATAATCTATTTTTGGCGAATTCTTACAAAGTCTTAATGACTAGACAGTCAGTCCCCGAGATTAGATAAAATTTATGAACCAATCATTAAGTGATGCATAGGTAAACAATTCCTTTGTATATATGACCTTTCAAGAGCACTTTTATTTTTTATATTTCCTACCCAGCTGTAAGGCTTATGAGCCATAACAATGGCCAGAAAAGCAAGCTGTACCAAAGGACAGTGCTCATTTGTTAAGGTAACCAACAGCTGTTTACCTGTACTGCAGGCCTGCTCTGTAGGAGGGAAACCATGCTTGGCACCATAAACTTGCCCAACTACCTGGCTGGTGAGAAGACCCCGCTCCTGCAGCTCTGCCACTTTCCTAAACTAGTACAGTTCCAAACTGCATTCTAAATACTTGTCTCTTCACCCTCACCAAAGAAACATTTTCTTTTTGGAGTAGTTGGAGACCGCCACAGACATCCACTTCTGGGTGACTGATCAAAATGCCTAAAATGACTGGTCACAGGGTGGCCAACCCGAGATGATAAATGTACAATAAAAGTCCTTTGTTTTCTTCTTCTACACAGCCAAAGTCATTGTCTCATCTGCATATTTTATCTGCTCTGAATCAAAAGTCTACTGAATATTCTTATTTTGCCATTCATTGTCCACAGGAGCAGGTAGACACTGGAGGGCTTTCCACATTGTTCGTTCTTCTTGCATCTGAAGCAGAGAGAGCTGAGAATTCATCCCTGTCTGCTCTTGCAAGGCTGGTCACATGTTAGCATGTAATGAGACTTCTGTTCCACAGGGCCCCTCAGCCTCCTGTGGGGAGGTGGCACAGCCTTGTTCATAATGCTGCACATTACTAAGGCCCTGGGAGCATCCCCAGAAACCCAGTGTTTGCTTTCCACACACAGACTCTCAGAACTTTTGCTCTGGAATTTATTTTCACCTTTAGAAATTCTAGTCATTATTTTTATCTAGATGTGTACATTTTCATCACGTCTTCTATTGTGTAGTAACACAATTTTTCTTTTCTGTATTCTCCTATTGACACTTGTGCCTATGAACTCAAATCTTTCACATGGGCACATGTAGTCATGTGACACACATGTGTGAACTTACGGAAAGGCTCCACATACATTCCATTTCTCTCCAGTGAACATACACCTGCTCCCTCCTCTGCCTTTTCACTTTGTCAATTAGTAAAGGGAACATTTTGTATGTGTTCAACTATGGTGGGCCAGCACATTACAACTACTTTCTGTTTTTCATTCCACAGCTTTCACAGGATATGTATTTCATGATAAAATTCATGTTATGGTGTGCTAGAGCACTGGCTACTCTCACAGAAGACACGGGTTTGATTCCCAGCATCAACATAACAGCTCCCAGCTGCCTATAACTCTAGTCCCATGTGATATGATGCCTCTGCAGGCACTATATGTATGTGATACATAGACACAGATGCAGACAGGATATCCATATACACAAAATTAAAAAATACATTTCCACTTTTAGAAATTAAATCTTTAGAAAATACATATTTTACATTTAGTCATGTGCATATATGTGTGCATGAATATGTGAGTATAGATGCCCTTGGGTGCCAGAGAAAGGGTGTTAGATCCCTTGGAACTAGACTTAGAAGCAATTGTTATCTGCCAGATGTGGGTGCTGGAAACCAAACATGGGTCCTCTGTAGGAGCAGTACTAGCTTTTAATGGCAGACCCAGTTACAAATCTTAAGGCATGGTTTCCTCACCTATTTCCTTTTTCTCCCCCAACAACCTGCTCCATGCAACAAAAAATAGGTTCCTGTTTGCAAAACCTCAGAAACTGCCCTGCGCAGTGCTCCCTCCTACTCTGTTAGTGAGAACTGCCCTGCAGGACTCTGCCTTCCTGCCAGTGAGTGTATAAACTTTCCCATGTCCTGTTCACTGTACCAATAAGAAGGCACACTCATGCTTTCATATGACTGAGCATGTTAGCCTGTTATGCTCCGCTTCCAATTCAGCTTGCCTTCAGCAATGCGTCTGTTCACTTAACAGTCTCTTACAGAGATGCATCTCTAGCTTGTTAACAAATGAAAACACACTCTTATCTGTAGCAGAAGCCTTGGGTGAAGATGGCAATGGGACCAATTCACTCTGATCTGTCCTCTTATTGTCTCTTTAAATTTATTATTTTTAATTACATCTGTATGCGGGTACGTGCATATAAACACAGGTGCCTGCAGAGGCCAGATTAATTCACCTGACTTCTGGAGCCAGAGTAGCAGGTAGTTGTGAGCTGCCCAACACAGGTGCTGGGACCTGAACCCAGATCCTCTGCAAGAGCAGTAAGTGCTCTTAGTCACTGAGCCATCTCTCATGTGCATTACTGTCTCAAGTGCATGCTTCTTTTTATTTTGGTGCCTTTAAGTTTATTTATGTAACATTATGAGTCATAATGTATAAGTGTTTAGCCAGCTCATACAACAAAATAAAAAAAATGTTTTATATTTCTGTTAAAGTCACTTTGATGGTTTCCATGCCTAAGGTGTCCTCCTTTCTTCTTTTGGACATACTACTATTAATACAGACTTCTGTAATGGGCATGGCTGTTACATCCTTGGGCCACTGGTTCTGTTATGATTAACATTATAGCTCTTGGTCCACAAGACCTCAGCCATGAGATCTGGTGGCTGAGATGCGCCTTCAATGGAGACCTATAGAAGGGGCCTTTATCGTGTGGCACCAGTAGCTACCATACTTCTTCCATTTTCCTGGTGTCAATGTAGAGGATGCTGCCTTTCTCCATCTCTCTCCAGCTCAAGCAGTTCACAGAAATCCCCATTGTGGCCAAGCAGTGGCAGTGCATGTCTTTAATTCCAGTACTCAGGAGGCAGACACAGATGGATTTCTGTGAGTTAAAAGCCAACCTGGTCTATAGAGAGAGTTCCAGGAGGGTCTCAGACTCCAAAGCTACACAGAGAAGCCCTGTCATGAAAAACCAAACCAAATGAACAAATGAAACACAACACAACACAGCAAAACAAAACATTGTGGAGTCTCTCAGTGTCTCTTCATCTACTCATTCTCAAATGTCAACTTTGCCACCCTTTCTTCCACATCTCTCCCATGCCCCATGAGGCCTTTGGAAAGGAAGTTAATTTTACCTGATCGACCTTTCTTCCCCTTTCATCGGGAATCTTTCTGATCTCTGGCAGTTGTTATTTCTGCCTGAGTTTCTCCAGCATTACAGTTTTGTTATTACCTCTGCTCCTGATGCTATTTTTATTTCCCTTCTGAAGTTCATTTGTATGGATGCTTCATTTCTAATTTTCTTTGATACTATATAGCAAAAGTAGGTCTTCTCTGTATGGATCATATTTTATATTTCTTTTTATTGTAACATAATTTTAATCATCTCCTGTATACACATGTCAAACTTGCTTTGATAAACCTTGGCACAGGAAGGCACTGGGAATATGTTCAGATTAGTCTGTGAGGGTAAAAGGTCTTGTGTGCAGAAGCCCCAAAACAGAAGGCAGAACAGTTGAAAAGGAGACACCAAGGATTCAACTGAGCAGAAACACAGAACCTATGGCAGAGGATTGAGGTCCACAGGGCTTGAGGTGGTTTCTTGACCTCTCTGTCTTCTTTCCAACCTGTGCAAGAACCTTGTTCAGATATATAAATTGAGACAGTCCACAAAATTCCTCCATTATTGACTCAGACTTCTAATAATACATCTCCAAGAACAAACTCTTCCAAATCCTAGGATTCCATAGACCAGGAATGGGCTGTATTTCAAGGTCAGTATTTATAGCCAAATACTCCTAATTTTATGTTGTGCATGTCAGCCAAACAAGGGTCAGGGGATGGATAGGTGGCTCATGTAGTTCCTGGGAGATGATAGCACAGCAGGAAGGTAGCTGAGAGACATTGCTATCTTTCATCCCAAACTTCAGTCAGCCATTTCCTTCTCTGCTGCATCATTTCCTCCTCCTCTGTCAGCCACTTCCTTCTGTCATCCATTTCCTCCTCCTCTGTCATCCAATTCCTCTTTCTCTGCCAGTCATTTCCTCTTTCTCAGTCAGCCATTTCCTCCTCTTCTGTCAGCCATTTCCTCCTCCTATCAGCCA
>LOEQ01001454.1:45133-79756 GCA_001685075.1 Bramus lutescens
CTCTGTCATCCATTTCCTCCTCCTCTGTCATCCATTTCCTCCTCCTCTGCTCTCTGCCATTTCCTCCTCAGTCAGTCATTTCCTCCTCTTCTGTCATCCATTTCCTCCTCCTCTGTCATCCATTTCTTCCTCCTCTGTCAGTCATTTCCTCCTCTTCTGTCAGTCATTTCCTCCTCCTCTGTCATCCATTTCCTCCTCCTCTGTCATCCATTTCCTCCTCCTCTGTCATCCATTTCCTCCTCCTCTGCTCTCAGCCATATCCTCCTCAGTCAGCCATTTCCTCCTCCTCTGCTGCACCATTAGGTAGAACTGCCCTCTACCAGAACCTTCCACACACTTTCTCTACCTTAGGAAAGAATGTTCTTCCTGCATGACAGTCTCACTTAGCATCCTGATCACTCTCATTTCCCCCCTGAACAGAATACAATACTTCCAAGGACATAGGGAACGATAAGAAATCAATTTATGCCATATTTATTTATTCTGTCTATCTCCTAAGGGAAGATGGAGACCACAAAGAAGTGATTATTTATACAAGACCACATAGGCCTATCTATCTAATGTCCAACATTAGGTGCCTCGATCTTTACTCACCCTTCAAACACTACTTTCTAAACCATTGCTCATCAAATAGTATGGTAACCCCTAGCCTACCACAAAGAAGCTGGTAAATATATCTTCATTTTTATAGATGCAAACAGTCCATTACGAAACAGACTCTCAGCAAGTGGCTGTGGGTGGCTATGAGATGAGACCCAAGCCTTAAATTGCCTTAAATGCAATTGAGGGTCACAGTTTACACCCCATATTTATGGCCTCTCATCTGGTTTCTATTCTAAAGGAGAAGGCATGAAAAGACTCAGTTTCTCAGATTTCTTTGTAGCTTGGTAACTATGTGGCTCTCATCACCCACAAGCCACATGGAGATGGTTAGAAAGGAAGTCCTGGGCATCTCTATTTTTTTCCATTCTGAAACTCAGATGTGGTGACTTCAGCTCCAGCCTGTATAGCCACATAGTGGGCAGAAAGAAAGGAATATGAAGAAGCAACATTGAACTAAGAAGAGCAGAGCAGTACATAGATAGGTCCTTTGTCGCTGATAGAACCCTATATCAAGGAACCTTGGCAACCATTACTGATCTCCAAACATTACAGTGCTATGACATTTAATCCGCAACAACAACAAAAAATTTGCTTCATGCAATTATGTGAACTGTGTTCAATAGAAACTAAAAAAATGCAGTGACCACCAAGCAGCTGTGTACAAGAAGAATTTTTTTTTAACCAGGCTTTATGGAAGTGTGTGTGAGACAACCAGGCACTGGGAAGTAAGCAGAGGCATGAAACATAACTCTGACAGGATGTGTTGGGCTTGCTGAGGATGATACAGCGGTATGCATGGTGATTGTCACCAGGAGAATGAAGAGACCTTATCATCAGAGGAGCCCATGGATGGGTGGAACCCTGCAAGCCTAAATTCACCACCTGGTAGCGTTTGATCCTGACTCTGTCAATAGATCATGCAAGATGTGTCCCAAATTATTGCAAATACTAAACTAATTAAAATATAAAAATTACTCTTTATATATCCTTATCACAAAGAGATTTTGTATTCTGCTTCTCAGCCCAGGGACAGTTAGAAACTAATCAATTAATNNCTCTCTCTCTCTCTCTCTCTCTCTCTCTCTCTCTCCTCTCTGCCCAGTTTTTCCTCATGTTTGCTATGAGGTCATAGATAACCTCAACTCCTGATCTTCTTGCCTCTACCACCCAATTTCTGCGACTGTAGGTGTGTACCACCATTCCCAGTTTACACAATATTATAAATGGAACCAAGACTTGGTGAGTGCTAAGCAAACACTCCAACTGATCCATAGCCCCAGACTGGTGTTTAACAATATCTGGAATTATTTCTTGCTCTCCCAATGTGGGTGGGGCAAGAGATGTAACAAGGAAACAACTGTCAACAGTTTCAACTCCCACTCTGGCAGCTAATGAGTGCTTCATACGGAGGATTAAACTTCTGTAAACACCTTTTCTGAAAGCACACACAATCTACACCTTAATCATTTCCTAACCTCAACCATAATTTTGTTTCTCCTGCTTCCTAGTTCCCCTTTGAGGGTCACTTGTACTCTTTAAGATAATTATCATGCAATACAAAGTAACATTTCAATAATAGCCCTGGCAACAGAGGAGAGGTGATGGCATGACCCTTTCTGAAGTAGAGCATGCAGGCCTTGCCAGAGGGAGCCTTCTAGTTGTAGGGAGATGCGTACTGTTTCAGAGTCACTCAGACTCCTTACAGAATGAGTCTCGTAAGCAGCAAGAAGCGAATAAATCCTCCCATTGAACCGGCTGCAGATTCATTGCTGCATATTTTAAAAGGAAAAGGGAATCAATACACTTCAGCAGATCCATCCAGTCAATGTGATAACTGCTTCAAAAAATAGCAAGGTAAAATGTCACGTGGTAAGCCATAGTGCAGTCAGGATTCAAAGAAACTGGCCTAGTGTGATGAGTGTATACTAATAACTGGTTTACTGGCTTCAGCTTTGCTGAGCTGGATGGTGTTTTGTGGTTTGCATTTGTAATAAAATCCAGGGCCTCATACCTGCTAGGTAAAAGCTCTACCAATGAGCCACACCCCCAGGCCAAATAAGAGACCTGTTGCATTATAGAAATAAGGGGGGTGGCACTGCTGGAGTTGACGGCGGAGAGGAAAGGTTGTATACAACCAAAATGCATTGTACTCATGTTGGAGATTCTCAGTGATAAAATAAAATTATAGGAAGGATGGGAGGGATGGAGGGAGGGGAGGAGGAGAGTGGGAAGGAGGAAGACAAGGTACCCAGAAGCTTTCTGACTCACAGTGATCACAGCAGAACTGCATTTACTGAGGCTGAGCAGTAGGGGGCAGCATCACATAAGTACGTGGTTTGTTCATGCACATAAAGAAATTAGTGCTGCTTTGTTGAAATATTATCTGTGCAAAAGAAGCCAACAAGTATCACTCAACACCTCTCACCAGCGTATTACCTTTTGTATTTACTGATCTCAGAATTCTTAAACTGCTGTGCTTTCAGAGTCCTGAATATTTGTGTGAAAGCAAATTATAAATAAATACAAATGCTGTGGTTATAACTAAATATATGCATATGTATGTAAACTGCACACATAACACATCACTGTGTGATTACATAATTAATTTTATAGTGAACGCAGTACAGTAACTGCAGTATGGGTTGCTTTGTACAGAGCACTACATCTTACCCACAGCTTTTGTCACTAAAAGGGAAGGTAGTCGCTGTTTCGGTGGTGGTTTAGTAGCTAAGGGTCAGAGTTATGGAGCAACTTGATCAAGGTCACATGCTGTGATTACCTACAGCACTGGGATTCAAGACTATACACAGTTCAGTGTTCCGATCAGCTGGGGTTGTGGCTCAGTCCACAGAACCTGCCCATCATGCATGAAGCCCTGGGGTCCACTCTCAGCCAAGGGATACAATGTCCTAGATATATCTTAATATAGGTAATTAACTTTACCTATTTTACTCTTCCCAAATGCTAACCCTTCTGCATAACAGACACATGATCGCTTCTTGCATCATGAGTAAATGGATGTCTGCCTATAAGACAGCAGACAAATGGGCTTAGAGTAACTTAGTAAGCAAGGAAACACAGGACTAATCTGATTGGCTAATCATGAAAGCCCACCTCGAGGAATTCATAGAATGTCCACTGGTGTTTCGAAGGCTCTTCCTTTAAAATAACCTTTATAGTGTTAGCTTGAAGTTCCTTTGTATAATTTTGAACTCAGTCAGTAGGAATCCAGATCTGCTTTTGGAAACACAAGGCAGCAAACATGAGGACAGTTGTAATGGAACAAAGATGAATGGTGAATGTTTTAAGCTGCTGGGGGTAGAGCTCTCACTAGCAGGATCTATCTTGGGAAAGAAAGACAGACCATAAGTTTGTGGGGGTGTGGTTTGGTTTGCTCTAAGATTAATTAAATCTCTTCATAGAAAACTACCTCCTGAACATCTCAGGGCAGTCTTTTTATGACTGTAATCCTCTTTGTTTAGACTCAAGTACAGGCCAGCACTTATAACATTCTCAGTATTACCATAAAAGCAGTTCCCATTGTGTGATATCTCCCCCATAACACTAAATCAACCCTTCACAAGTTCTTGGCTGTCTACTTTCCTACAGACTCTTATCCCTGAAGAGGGGAACTGGGCAGCTTTCTAAATACCCTTCAGGTAGAAGATGGCCTTTTGTTCAGAACTTAGGTAGCAGAAGTCTGAGCCAAACACCCAAGCTCTGCAGAAGTGATCACAAAGCCAAGATGGAAGCCTCTGTCCCAAAGAACCTTGTCATTCACACAATCTGCCAAGGCATAGCTGTAGAGGTACCTAGGCATCCCTGACCACCAACAGACAACAAAGTCCTAAAATCAACAAGTCCCCTGCTGTATGTTGGCCTATCTCATTCCTGAAGGTTAAACCTCTGGGGCCAGTGCCCTCTGACACTCTGTGATTATCTCTGCTGTGGTAGAGTAAGCTGTATCAGCAGAGAGAGAAAGCAGTTTCCAATGGGGTCATGCGTCAGAGTGAGTCAGAGAATAGACTCTCCCTCACCTGGGATGAGTAAATGAGGAGGTGGCAGAGCACCAGGCTGTGCACACTTGACCTTCATAAGCTATGCAGACTAAAGGATGCACTTTGAGTGCAATGGATGTTTTTGTTAGTTTTGTTTTTCTGACTGATGTTTCTTTCCCCCCTTGGTAATGACGTAATCATCAACATAGGCTGTACTGGGATGAGAAAGCATTCCCAGCTTGCATCAACAAGGTGGTCTGAGTGTTCTTTCAATAGAGACATAGCATTTAGAGCAGTGCTTCTCAACCTTCCTACTGTGATGACTGTTTAACATAGTTCCTCATGTTATGGTGACCTCCAAATACAAAATTATTTTCATTGTTACCTCATAACTGTAATTTTGCTAGTTATGAATTGTAAATTACTGATATGTAGATGGTCTTAGGTGATCCCTGTGGAAGGATCATTTGACACCCCCCGCCAATGCAAAGGGGTCATAACCCAAAGGTTGAGAACCACTGCTTTAGACTATGATGGGGTTTTCTATTCTTACTTTCTTATTTTTCTCTATCCATCAGGGTATCCTCATAATGTGGCAAGGAATTTGTGTGTCAGGCTTACTGCAACCTCTTAGTCATCCTAGAAGATGGAGTAGTCAGCAAATACATCTAAACTACGACCCTAGTCCTAGCAGTCAGAGGCACGAGCAGGTATGGGAAATCAGGGAGAGCAGATGTAATAGTTAAGAGCTTTACATGGGAGAAGAAGACACCCCAGAAGAACATTTTAGGTGGAATGTTATTCTGAGATTTGGACTGAAGGAAAGATCCAGAAAGTTGAGTATCCACAATTGGGGTTACTAGCATGGTGAGTAACCTAGCAAGCTTTGACTGTGAAGAAGGACCAAATGAATCTAAAGTTTAGATGATGCAGCATGAGACATTCCCATAACATGCCTGGTTCTTTATGCCAAGTAATCTGGAAGGGTGCCACTTATGTATCTCTTTTATAAATAAGAAAACAGGTTCCAGAAGATCCGTGGTCTGCCACACACCATTGCATACGGCTGAGCTGCAGAGACTGATTGGAGACGAAAAAGGTGAACTTTCCCAGCTTGAACGTACCTTAGACACCATCCAGTCAAAGTTTCCCGCTGACAGTGACAGTGGGAGTCCTTACAGGGTAGTATTCCCAAGCTGACTTTTCAATGGAGATCATAACCCCAGACCAGCTGGGTCTCAACTTTATTGAGTAATAACAACAGTTATTGATGGTCTAGGAGCTAAGGGATCCTTCTACTCTTTCAACATGGGGATTTGAAGAAAATAAGAAGCTAGTGATGATGTGATGATTATTATGGTGGGGATGATGATAACGAAATGAAGACAGTGATGATGTGATGATGATGAGGAGTGTAACACAAGTTATGATGGTGATAACTATGAAGGGATGATGGTGGCTGCAATGATGATGTGATGATGATGCTAACTGTCCTTCATTAGAGTCTTCTGAGTAAAGCTAAAGGCTGGTAGCTCCTCTAATTTTTACAACAGTATGTCCTAGATATGATGAATCTTTCTCACAGAAGATTTATATCTTAGCTTGACAAAGCAGTGCCAGATCCACATTGCACTGTAGTATAAAATTTGTGTTATTCTACATTATAATGCTGAAAGAATTTCTCAGAAAAATTTACTGCTTAAGAAATAACATAGTCCCTTAAATCAATCAAAAATACGCATAATGTAACACTATGCAGAATATCAACTGACTTGCATTAAGAATCAACTGTTGCTATAATCTGACCTTATTTTCTTTTTCACCCAGGCATCCTTGTTATTGTGAAATACAAATGACTGCAATTTCTAACCTAGGGTCCCTACTTCTCCAAGCTCAAGACCAAGACTTATGCAACTTCCATGACAGACCGTTATAAAAATGATTCCTGCCGATATTCTGTTTTTGACTTGATAATGCAGTACATTGAATTAAAAATAAACCTTGATGCTTATCACTTCCTTATCTTCAGCTCTGAGTCCAGACCACCAATTATGGTTTTCTTTCTACTGACATTCCCAGTACAAACCTACAAGTTATTGAAGGGATCATCAGAGTCCTCCTACAGAAACAAAGGCATCACAGACACACGAGAAGAGCTGAGCACCAAGCTTTTTTTCTCTGACAGAGAAAAATTACAATATAGAAATGATAGGCAGCTCTTGCTAGAGATTTTAATTAAAGCTTGAATAAGAAATTCTAGATCAGGCCAAGTGGCAGCTGCACCAATTTGACCTGCTGCAATATCCCCACAAGGACCCGTGCCAGGAAATATTCTGGAAAGGGGACATCGTGCCCTTGCATGCTATTTAATCTAGCTCTCTACATGGGCTAGTTCTGAAGAGCCTTCAGGGAGACCTTCTGCCTCTGTGAATAGCTCAGAATTCAAAGCAAGCCACACTTGGTTGCTTAGTGACACCCCACTGTAGAGCACAGGAGGTTTTAGTGCCAGGGTCTCCCGTATTGATCAGGGAACAACATGCTCTGCTACTCTGTCCTTCAGTTTTTACTGCACTTATTAAGCAAGATTCTTTTCACAGCCCACCTAAGAATTAGCTACCCATGTAAATACCCATAGACTCGTTCCCTCATAAACTGCTTGCTTCCTAAGAAGGCTAGAGAGAACGTGTCACCACCCTTCCCTCCATCCCCCCATGCTTTCCCTCAGGCTCGTCAAAAGGAAGAACAGGGCATTAATTCCTCATGAACATGGTTCAGTCTTGACCCTGCCACTTACTGATCTCTTGTCTCTAGGCAGATTGCTCATATCTCAGGCTCTCATATGTAAATCTATCTAGTCTGAAGGAGACACTGCAAAACAAATGCTCTAATCTGTAATGCTTTGAAAAGCATTACACATTATATAATCATATATATTCATTAAAATTCTTTTATTATTTCTTAATCATATTATTTCATTAATAGTCTCTTTAAAAATTATAGACACAGATAGATGGCTGACTGAATTTAGCTTTGAGTCCAAGTTACAATTAAGTTGCTTATAAGAGAATACATTTTACAATAAATACATATTAATCCTCATTAAAACCATCCTTGACTGGTATCTGTTCTACATATAATCTCCAAAATAGTAAAACAAGACAAAAATAAAGAAATAAATAGCACTCAGGGGACTGAGAGATGGTTCATGGGTTAAGAACATGTACTGCTCTTCCAGAGGACCCAGGTTTGGTTCCCATTACCCATGTTCAGTGGCTCACAACTGCCAGTAACTCCAACTCCAGAGTAAGCTGACGCCCTTCCAGCTTCTGAGGGCCCTGCACTCACATGAATAAAGATATCCACACATATGTACACAAAACTAAAAATAAATAAACATTTACAAATAACACTCAAAAGAAAACTGAGTATTAGTAACTCTCACCCTGTCTATTCCTATCACCAATCACAGGATCAGAGCCATAACTCCAGGGCTCAGATGTCTGGCGAATCCTATTCACTGTGGTGTGCTTCATAGACTTCTGGTAAGAGCCAGCCAGCTCCTGCCATCGTTTCTCTTCCCCCAGTGCAGAACAAAACCTGCCTTTTACTTTTAAAGTTTTCCTATGAAGTCAGCTAGATATGGTCACAGGCTTTAGCTACAGTGAATTAGATGTAATCAGAAGAGTGAAGTGACATTTCCAGAACTTTCTTCTGGGGCCCACATGTGCTCTCATTTTTCATCTTTCCCCCTAGACACTGCCACTTTGGGACATATGTGTCTCTTAAGACCCACCACCTCTGCAGAGTATTAAGAAGGAGAAACTAAGTTCCTGGATTCCCTGGGGAACAGTATTACAGAGACGCCATGATGAAAAAACACATTTCATCTTCTCTGAGTCACTAGTACTTCATTTATTTATATCTGCCAACCCTGACCACAGTCATTGACATGACTTTGCCACATCTTTATCTTCAGAGCTTCAGAACTGTCAAAAATTCTACATTGCACCAAGTACATATTGGTTTACTTTAGCACAACTAATGATTAGAAATTGGTGTGGTGCATATGCAGGGGATGCAGTGAGCAGACACTGCAGTAGAACAGAATATTTATCACGTGCAATGAAAACTGAGCCTTAAGGACTGCAGCATCATGAGTGTCCCCATGGGAAGGGTCCGGTGTCTACTATGAGTAACTCAGGAGCAAAGACTTCTCGGACGAAGCCCCACCCTGAGGAACCGGGGCATGTAGAGGGCTAATGGTTGAAATAACAGTAACAGCAGTACATGTAATTCTAGTGACACTGGAGTACCAGGACATGGGCAGACAGAGGGATCCCGGCAAAAAAACCTCCCCAAGGCTCTCACCTAAAAACAGCATGGTGAGATCGATGGAGCCACAGGCCACCCGCTAGCACTAGCGCAGAGCCAGGGTCCAGAGGGTTAATCCTTTCTTCTCTGCCTCCACTATCGCCTGCCTTCTCCACCAGAGGGATGCGAACAAAGGCGAATGTGAACCAGGGTGTGGGACAGAAAGCATCCCAAACTCATTCTTCACAATCTTTCTGTGGGTGCGGAGAAAGAATTTATACCCACACCACAGAATAAAATTATTCTCTGAATCTAGGGTGTTTTTTTCTTTCTTTTTTTTTATACTGCCAAAGGAACAAAACTAAAATGAAAAACAGATAAGCCTTAATGGGACCATTGTCTCCACTAGTTTATATAATGATCACACCGGACTGAAACATGCAAGTCATCTTGCCCAACAGGGCAAGCTCTGTTCCAGCTTCCAATCCTATTCGGCTAGGAAAATAAATGTATTTTTCCTCTTCAACAGTAGTCGCCATCACAGAGTTGCTTCCCATTATTTCTCCTACAGTGCAGAATATGAATGAATTTAATAGAACAAGCAAGCGGCAACACTTCACTGTGCTCCTTGGTACAGGAAAAGGAGCAGAGAACAGCCCGTGAATGTGTGTAAGTGAGCACAGGAAGCCACTAGAGGGCAGTGTCGCTCCTAACGCCACAATTTCTAACCTAGACCTAAAGTGGGTTTGCATGCCTCCATTGATGGCACTGCCCAGAAATGCTCAAATACAAATTGCAGTCTGCAGATAAACCAGTCAACCTGAATCTTCATTTTTCTTGTTACACCCAAGCTGATTTTTTTCTCCTCAAAGCCCCTCCTCAGCACACTGGTACTCAGCAGACCACACTTACTGGGTCACTCTAGAGCCCATTTCTCGTTGAACAAATACTCCCTTTGACCTTATAAGAACTGTAGATCACCTTCTGCGTTTGCTCATATGCATTTCTGCTAGAAGAGTATCTCTTAACTAGAGCCCTGTCTTTTCACAGTTCAATTCTCAGGAACCAAAAGATTAATTTGTAGATTGTTGCTGGATGAGTGGATGACCAGGCCTAAAAGCAGTTCGCAACAGAGAAGAGCCGCAGACAGACTGAAGAGCAATCGGGGTCGGGCAGCAAAAAAATGGCAGCACGTGACCCCAGACACCAGCTTCACAAAACATGCGTGTTTTTGTTTGTGTGGGGTGGTATGGAGACACACACGCCATGGCACACACGTGTATTTATTTGTGTGAGGTGGTATGGAGACACACATGCCACGGCACACACGTGTATCTGTGTGGGGTGGTGTGAAGATACACACGCCATGGCACACACGTGTATTTATTTGTGTGGGGTGGTATGGAGACACACACGCCACGGCACACACGTGTATCTGTGTGGGGTGGTGTGAAGATACACACGCCATGGCACACACGTGTATTTATATGTGTGGGCTGGTATGGAGACACACACGCCATGGCACACATGTGTATCTGTGTGGGGTGGTGTGAAGATACACACACCATGGCACACACATGTATTTATTTGTGTGGGGTGGTATGGAGACACACACACCATGGCACACACGTGTATTTATTTGTGTGGGGTGGTGTGAAGACACACACACCAATGCACGCACTTGGGAGTTGGAGAAGAACATTTAGGGTATGGTTGGAGACTGAACACAGGACATCAGTCTTGGTGACAAGCATCTTTACCTGCTGAGCCATCTGAACTATAATTTATACACACTCCTGTCTGGTTATTTTCTTTAAACTTCTCTCTGATTGTGATGCAAAATCCACAATTCAGAATGTCATTTCTTTGCTTTTTGTCTAAAAGCCACTCATGAGTAAAGCAACAAAAAAACCAGCCTACAGTCCACAACCCCAGAGAAACTAGACAACAAAGAGAACCCTAAGAGACATGCATGGATCTACACAGGAAAAGAAAAGGACAAGATCTCCTGAATAAATTGGGAGTGTGAGGGTTATGAGACAAGGTAGAAGGGGAGAGGGCAGCAGAGAAAAATGTATAGCTCAATAAAAACATTTTAAAAAAGAAGCCACAGATTTGAGAAAAACAACGGGGTACATTTGAGGTGTTGCAGGGAGAAAAGTGGAGAGGGGAACAATAGAATTGCTAATGCAATTATTTTAAAAATAAAATAATTATCCAAAAAAGAATGTCATTTACATCAAGGTTCTCTATAATTATCTCTAATCTACCGTTTTCCTTGCTATGGTCTGTTCTGTCCCTACTGTATGTTATAAATATGGTGGGGTACTAACATGATGGTGGTGTTCAGAGGACAGTCTTTTCCAGGATAGTCAGGTTAAGGTCTGGAGACCTGGGGACCAATACTTGTGGCTTTCTAAGGGGGAGAGAGAGAGTGACCCACATGTGAACGCCCTGATTCCACATGACGCTGTCCTACCAAAGATGACTCCTCTGCTTTGGCTCTCCTGAATTATGAATGAAAGGAAGAGGCTGTTTTCATTATAACTCACCTTCACTGTGACACTGTCACCAGCAGAAACTGACCAAGACACAGCAGCCTTCTCTGAATTCTGTCCTGAGTTTCACCAAACTGGCCACCACTATCCAAACATTCGCTGCACTCTGCAGCTTGTTGTTGAGTTCGCCCACTCCTAGGACACACACACACACACACACACACACACACACTTCACATCCACTGTACTCTGCAGCTTGTTGTTGAGTTCGCCCACTCCTAGGACACACACACACATACACACACACACACACACACACACTTCACATCTGCTGCATTCTGCAGCTTGTTGAGTTCGCCCACTCCTAGGACACACACACACTTCACCACCCTCTAAAAGTTCTCTCCTACATCAAATCCCAAGACACTGATGGATTTGGAAACCTTTTTTTGGAAGGGTTTCCAGATGAATCTTCTATACTTTGGTCTCACACGTCTAAGTCCATTAATATCTAACATGCACCAAGTCTATTATAAATACTCAGCAAATTTTGTCAAGAGAATTAATGAATCTAGCTCAAATCAGCCAGGCACCTTTGCTCTCTGTTTTATTTCTTGTATGTCTACCTTGAGTCTCTTCCAGATGGATCTGAGTATTCTGACACTGAGGAAGTTACTTAGCTCTTTACCCTCAGGCGGTATCTACCGCCTGCATATGCATGCCATCTGACACAAATACCGCACATTGTTGTTAGATGGAAACCCTTAGCTTTCTTCATGGATCAGTGGCCAACAACTGCACCCCCAATAGAACTCACCCCTCAAGTCTCATCAGAGGGACGTGTGAGTTGCAGGAGTATGTCCTTCCTTTTATTAGTTAATGTGTCATACATGCCCAAGCTAGCCTAGACTGATAGACTGTGAAAGGCAGCCACCATTCTGAGCTCTTCTTAGAATCCCAGCAGTGCTTTCTTTGAACTTTCATGATCCTCATGAATGGATGACATGATGAGAAGATATGTCAACTACAGGAGAGCAACAAATGAGGCCACCAGGATGGAAACCATACCAAAGCCTGGCCACATGTCTCAGGTCCACCATGAAATCAGAGCAGAAAGAGAGACATTGTGGTACAGGTTGTGTGGTCGCAGTGATGGTGAGAACCCCTCATCCTGATGCAGACGTAAACATGGTTAGTTATGACTGCAGCTGCATATAGTCCTATTTCATGACATTCTCTGCAGCTACAGAATAATACTCATTACGTCTCTGACTTTTCCACATTTCATGGCTCCTGCCTTCTCCTATTTTTCTGTAGTGTCTAACTTTCATAACTTTACCCATATTTTGAGGGAAAAGAAATGAGCACTGTTGACAAAAGTTCTTTCTTCATTCAGTCACACTGCAGACCTCCAACCACCAAATCTGTGACTTTATAACCAAACCACCCCAAAGACCTCCAAATCATCCAATCAGAGCAGCCCACAGACCTCTAAACCACCCAATAAGAGCACCTACACACCTCCAAACCACCCAATCAGAGTGACTCACAGACCTCCAAAACACCCAATCAGACTGGCTGTGGTCGGTTCTTCTGTTCCTGTGTCTTCTTTCTTACTGGCATTTAAGATGGTCAGTGATCAGTCAGGATAAAAAAAGACTATGGTCAGAGAACCAAACTGGACTATCATGCTCTTTATAAAGTGCTATTAGAACATGGCCATGCTAACTGATGACCTATTATAGTTAAAAAAAAAAAGAATGGAGTAGTAATGCCAGAAATCATGGGCTTTAAGATGGAAATCATTATATCTGGAGTTTTACTCTTTGCATCCGAGTGTTTTTGCCTTGCCTTTCTCCCACTCCCTGGAGGTGGACATGCCTTGCTCACTACCCTGCCTGTATCACCCAACCAGGCACATGGGAGGTGCAGAATGTCTGCAGGTTATGAACAATTTGCAGACTTCCTAAGAGAAAAATGCATTAGCTTCTATGTGAAGCTCTCAACTCAGCCACACATCTGGAATCACTGCTTCTGGGTATGTGTGTAATGAACTCATGTTGAGAAATTTGTAAATGACTGGAGAATACACCAGAGAGGATTTTTGGCACAAGGTGCAGTTTTAATATAAATGCCACGGGCTCACTGTGGGGCTTAGAGGGGGCAGAGAAGCACATTTTTATAGCTGTGTTATGCTGAGTGAAACACATGCTAAATCACCAGGCAAATCAGAGCTGCAGGATCTGGGCAACATCTGGAGAAAAAGAACTCAGAGTAAGAAATGTCTGAAAACTTGTTGATAGGAATATCACTTTATGATTTTTGTTAATTTATTTAACTCTTGTCAACTGATATTACCCAGAAAAATTTTTAAACACCCTACTGCTATAAAGAATAAAAATGCCATTTTCTGTCCTTTTTTTTTTAGTTTCTGTGAGGAGTCTGCAACTCTACTTTGTGAAAAGTTTCACCAAAGCAACTCCTTATTAACAAGAAGAAATTACAACCTACTGGAAATCACACTATGCCAAGCAGATGTATGAAGAAGCAACCATTGCCAGTGTGTCATGTTTAGCTACTACTGAGGAGCAAAGATGGCCTTAGTTCTTCCGCTTTAAATAACCTCCCTGGCCGCAGTGATTCTACACTAAAAACCCCCAATATTTAGGGGAAAGTTGAACCTATGTGATTGTTCAATAAAACCAAAGTGTGTGTGTGTGTGTGTGTGTGTGTGTGTGTCCAGGCATGTGGAGGTCAGAGGACAAATTGGTTCCTTCTTTCTACCTATGGGACCAAGAGATCAAAGGCAGGTTGTCAGTTGAAACTCAGGTCATTAGTCTTGGCAGCATGCACCTTTCCCTGCTCAGCCCTCTTGCTAACCTTCTATATTGATCTTTTATCAGCAGAAGATCCTGGGCACACGGTCACAGACCTGATACATTACCCAGCCCAATATGGTTGGCTAGCATTCTTCCAGTTCCCACACTTGTGGAGCATTTTCTATAAGGCAACCAAACT
The DNA here is from genome assembly GCA_001685075.1 of Bramus lutescens. NCBI lineage: Eukaryota > Metazoa > Chordata > Mammalia > Rodentia > Cricetidae > Bramus > Bramus lutescens. The sequence continues at coordinate 59,562 of LOEQ01001454.1, forward strand.
TATGGACAATGTCACATGTTCATATTTTTCTGATTCTACAAAGTTCTCTAAAAATCTCCATATGCTTCAAGAGAAAGTCAATGTTCCTATGGCAAAGGAAGTTGTTTGTGAGCCTCCATGTGCGTCTGCCTGGCTCTTATCTCCTTTCCACACTAGCCTCTCATCAGCCCTCCTCCTCTGTGCTCTGGGCTCAAGGCTGCTCTTCAACAGACTTGATAAGGTCTGATTATATCTTTCTTCCTTGTTCCATCCTCTCAGGCCCTGATGGGTCTTTATACATGACATTTCCAACCCTGATGGGAACTGACTTTTCTATGCTTTGATTGCCATCTGCTTTTTCCTTGAGCATATTTCTAGGCTTCATCTTTTTCCTAGTGGCCTTTCTTGATTCTTGATAAAAACTCTTCTGGGACAGCCACCAGAAATCTAACCTCAAGAAATGCATCACATTAAAGATGAATGAAGACACATCTTAAGTTTAACTGTGGGATGTTATGTTGCTGTCTCACCCAAGAAAAACAATGGTTCCTGAAGTCAGTGTGCAAATACCATTGTACGCACTCTCCCAAGAACTTCAACTGTGGGTCTCTTGGATAAATATTAAATGTTCTGTTATCCAATCATTTGATCAGAGTATTTCTTAATTTGTATTAAAACATATCTTGTAATGAAATCAAAATATATCTTGTTATGAAAGCCATTCATTTAAACAAAGTCAGTTAGAACAATATAAAGATAAGCCACGTGGCATGGTTCTGTGTAGCAGGGCAAATGGCACAAGAGATTCTGAAGAACCACATGAAGCACAGAAAACAGACCATTAATGTGCTTAACTGAGAATGTCTGGGCAGCAAGAATTCAGAGACAGGGCCATTTCCTACTATATCAGCTCAAAGGAGCATTGCTCCCCCCAGCCATATAGAGATGTGGCAAATTAACAGTGGCCCAAACAAGAGGAATGGATGCTGAGGGGCACAGGACATAGGCAGAAAATGAGTCAAGTGAATTCAGTCTGTGGAAAGTGCTTTAACACGAAGCACAGAAAAGAAGCAAGTGGGTAGAAAAACGTATGGAAACACAGAAATAAAGAAAGCCTAATAAGGCGTCCACAGAAGCTAGAAAAGTCCAGCGGTCAAGCCCAAGTACAGGTGCCCATGAAGAACAAGCTGCACTCTGCAGCTTCCAGGAGGAAGAAGAGTCAGGTGGCTGACTCTGTGCAGGCTTCTGCACAATTAATTTCATCCCTGGGCTATAAGGTGTGGCACACCTTCATGACCATGTCTGTTGCCCACTGTGTAGGAAGCTCATGACATTCCAGGGAGAGAGCTGACTCGGGAAGAACCACATTCATTGAAGACTTCAGAGTATTGCAGGCCTAAAGGAGTGCCAGCTCTTGACTCTAACCCACATACACCTTAAATGAGCATCACAAGTTCTCTGGTGAGGAATGGGAAACAGCCTTGCTTCTGATTGTACTATGTCCACAAACACACCACTGGGATCATCATTCTGTGCTGTGTTTACACAGAACAATACTCGGGACCCAGATGGGAAGACATCCCAGAAACTTGTCAGGGTGAACCCCTTCTACCGTCTTCTCTGGAGGAAATGGTGGCAGAGACGCAAGAGCGCAAGAACAAAGCAGAGTCTGCACATGGCTTAATGCTCCCGAAAGGGAGCCAACATGCCACCTCCATTACAAACTTCCCATGCACAATCCTGCTGCCTAAGAATTAACTCATTCAAAGATTATCTCTGAAAAAAGTCCTAAGGTTTTCATATTACATTCTATCTCTCTAGTTCAGTACACACACTGTTTAAAAAGACACAAACACTTCTACACAATACATATACACACATACTCATACATGAATACACACGCACATATACATGTGCCAGAGACACACATGCATACGCACACACATGAACACGTGTGACACACATGCACACACACAAAAGCATACATGCATATGTACACACCCATGTGCACATATACACATGGTCAGGCAAGCATACAACCATGCATATGCAACACATGTACACATGCGTATATATATACATGTACACATATGCATATGTGCACCCATATGCATTAACACACATGCATACACACAGACACACATATATATATACACATAGGCATGTGCACACAGAAACACACATATTGTAAGCAAACAGGAATATGTGATATATGAAAGATACAGTTAACTGTTCTCTCTAGAAATTAGTTTTCTCACAAATTAGTTCTCAGACACACCAATCATCTAATGAGAAGAGAAATTACAAAAGAGTTTCTTTAAAAAGTATTACGTATTTCTGTGAATGAGACAAAGCTCTTTGAAGTTTACTGGGTTTTTTTTTTTAGATCATATTCTTGTCTAGAAGAATAATACAGAAAATGAGTCAGTCCTTCTTTCTCTGTGCTCTGGCAAACGCAGGACCTCAAACTAGAAGCTGTCTCTTCTCTAACCGTGTAAGCGACATTACAGTCAAATCAGGATGTGTGTTAACTGGGAAAGCGTGATGGGGAGCATGAGAGCCACATCAGAACCAGGACTGGTGCTGCACAGAAATGAGGCCAAGCCACATGTGTGCTAAACTACAGAAGTCAATTTGTATACAAGAGTAGAACAGAAACACTCCAAAATTAAAAGGCATGTAATTCCTATCACAAGACTCTTACTTAAATGTAAGCAAAAACTAAAACAATGCAGTATACAGAAGGAAGCCCCAGGCTTCTGCTTTCAAATGACTTCAGTAATAAAGTCTATTACTGAAAGCATAAATGTGGAAGTCTTACTAATACGACCAAATGTGGCCATGTTATTGCCCTCTACCTACATACAGTAAATTTTCAAAATTTCTACAAATATGGAAAATCAGGGAGAAATAATGTTTAATATTTCACTAAAAAACTATAAAACTATGTGATCATCAACCCTGATGCCCAACTGCCCTTGTTCTATTGGAGGTCAAGGCTCTACAGTGAAGGCGAAGGGGAGAGGTGCAGTCTAAGTATCTAGGAAATTACCTTCAGTGTCTGCTTTGCTTTGGCTGTGGAGACATAGGCACAACCATGAAGACCCTACTGAAACAAGAAGATACAGGTTCATAAAGCTCTCTCCATCTCCACTGCAGATGGTGAACCAACAGCACCTAAAAATGCAAACTGATCCTTTGTGACAAGATTAAAGAAAGCTTTTTGTTAGTTACGATAATGACTATTTATCTCTTTAAATCCTGTAGTGGAGGATGGTTTTATAATACCGGGGTGCACAGTGTTTGAGACGAGAGAGGCACACATCCTCTGGGAATTACACACTATGTTGGGTCTTGGTGTTTCAAAATGCTAATGTCAGGGTGGTCCCTTTTCTGGAGTCCTGTGGTCTCCTGTTACAAAACAAAGGAAGCAAGTGAGGGAAGAATTTTCCTGGGGGATAGACACCAGGTGCAGCTCTCAGTTTGCACAGAATGCCACAGCCCAGAGGATGCCCAAGAAAGTCTAAGAAAGATGTTAAGCTCATGGCCTGGGTTTCCTGTCCCACCATGTCGGGCTCTTGCTCTTTGACAAGACCCCATGCCACAAAGCTGTGTGCCATGCAGTGTTATCTCACTTTCATGCCCTTCCATTGTAACCAAATATGTATTTTGGGACAGTCCAAGGTCATGGGGCTACAAGGAGTCATCTGTTCTATCTGACGGGCAATTCAGTAAAGAGTTCAGAGGGAGTGGGAGTTGCAGTTTGTAGCCCAGGCTTTCTGCACAGATGCACTGTAGAAGGCAAGCTGAGTCATCTCTGGGAAGTAAGAATTTCCTTTACTATGACTGGATATGAACGTGGCTGCAGTTCTCTTGGTTGGTTATCTGCCCAGGTCATCTTCCATTACATTCTTAGAGCATTTCATCTCTAGTTTTCCTTCAGTGGAAATAGGCACCTACATTACTCAGCAGATCCACTAGAGTTAGGCACCAGGCTCTAAAGAGGCTATTCATAGCTTTGGTGCTAAGATAACTTTGAAATTCCTCTGGAATGCTAACTCAATAATAATTCTGTTGTTACAAGACATTGAGGAAATATATACATGATGAATGTGATCCCTGCGTGTGAAAGGAGGTCCTCCTTGCTGAAGACCCTGCTTCACTTCTCATGCTAGCTGTGAGCTTGAACAGATGTTCCCTAGCATCTGTAAGTGGAGCTTTATAGCATGTGTGCATGGCTGTCTGCAGGACCTCCCTCTGTAAAGCTACAGTCTGGCTTACACTGAGTCCCCTAGGAACACAGGCAGTGTGCTGCTTATCCTTAGCCCTCTCGGGCAGGGAAGCAATGTGTCGCTAACAAAGTCATGTGCCCAAAGAGAGTCTACATTTCCCACAATAATCCAGAATTTCAAAGCACCATGAGTAAGTAGCAAAAACAACTCCCAGGCTGGGTAACAGCCACGACTAGCCCATGTGTGGATGGAGATAAGTCAGCATAGTGTTGGGTATGGTATTACTGCTGTGGTCTGGAACTCTGGAGACTTTCTGCCCTCCGCAAAGGTTTAAAGACAAACATGAAACCTAATCTGCACCTCATGGGCTTTTCAGTGAAGCCTGAGAAAGACTCCATTGTCTCTGCTCTCCATGGTCTGTGAGGCTGGTTTGCAGGGAAAATGTGGTGAGCACAAAATGAAAGATAGAAAATGCTACCCAAGAGGACTGCTGGGAAAGAGACAGAAACATCAGATAGGTTGTCTTCAAAAATAATCTAAAGAACCCTTTACCTGGCTGCATCTCAAATACAATTATACACTGGATTCGTGGTTCACTAAATGTTGTTTATGTCACAGACTATCATAAAGGAACTCTGGGCTAGAATAAGGCATTTCAGTGGTGTTGACAAGGGCTGAGCCGGTGTGCAGCTGTAGGATCACAAGCCTCTGGGAGACCCTAACTGACAGCAGCTGGCGCCACCAAGAGGGCTGCATTCAGGAGAGGATTCTTTCATGCAGTGGTCACCTTTTAATGCTTTCTGAGGGGAAACAGGCACATCTTGTAAATTTTTTGTTTAATTTTGTAATTTCAGCAATTTTAAGAAGCTTGATTTATCATAAGGACACCTGATAGTGATCTGCAACTGTCAATGTGACTGGCTTTAGAATCACGCAGGAGACACACCTCTAGGCACACTCTGCGTGTGTGTGGCACTGTCCCACTGCCTGGGAAAGTAGACTGCAGGACTGAATTCAGCGGAGACAGGTGACCGACCTCCAGCGTCTGAGTCTTTGTGCACCCTACTCCTTCAGTTGCCACCCTGCCTTCTCCCCATCGTGGACTGCACTCTTACACTGCAACAGAAGGCATGCTTCCTTCCTTAGGTCGCTTTGTTCGCCATTTTATCACAACAAGGAAAGGAACACACTGAAAACCAGTTCAGAAGTTCTATACCTTGTTCTTCCCATAGTCTAGAGCAGGGGTTAGAAACTGCATTAAAGAGTCACAGCTCACTGCTTTAGGAAGGTTAAGAACCACTGAAGAGTTCCTCAAATTCTTGCTTCTAACACAGTGATAGGAGACTATTTTGCAAAAAAACGATGTGTTACCAAATTTTAAATGATTACTCTCATGTATTAGTTACTGGTAAAGTCAAAAATATCAATTTGTATGATTAATGCTATGGATGTTGGAACATGCCACTCCAATGAGCTGGGCTGCAAGGCTTTGTGATTAAGGGGACAGCACCAACTGCATTTAGCACAGATAATACAGTCTTACCAATGACTAAAATGAATAAAATCTTTCAGGAATTAGAGGGAAATGTCAGGCAAGGACAGAAGTGACCAGGCCATACAGAATTTTGACTTTTCTAGCTGCATAGGAGACAGCATTAAATGAACATACTGTTACTTATTATTTGAGATATTGTACTGCCTAGCCTGTCTGTGCATACTCACTACAAGCTCCAAGATGGTCCAGTGTGGATTATTTCCTCATGGGTCTGCTGTGTTCTCTTTATGCAGTCTGAGCCCACGAGAGGACTATGCAGGACTTATAAAGACAATTCAGTTTCTCCATCTCAGGCTAAGCAAGTCTCATCAATAATTCAGGAGCACAGAACGTTGTATGTAATTGCTCCATTCCCTTCATTCCTCTCTCCTCTATACAACTCCCATTTGGACTAGCATAGATGACTTAAACCAAAACTATTCTTGTTGGGAAGACTACAAAAGGAAGAAAAAATATCAACTTGCAATTTCACATTACTGTGGAATGTTCATTTTGGTTTTTTTAAGGCAAATGTCTGACAATTTTAATTTTATTGTTTTGTTATGTTTTGTTTTTTGAGACAGAGTTTCTCTGTGTCACAGCTCTGGCTGTTCTGGAGCTCTTTGTAGACCAGGTGGGCCCCAAACTAACAGGGCTCTGCCTGCACCTGCCTCCAGGGATTAAAGGTTTGTGCCACCAAACACAGTTAAGTATTATCATCTTAAAGAAAATGTAAATGAGAAAATTTATTATGTAGATTTAAAACTTATTAAATTCCGATACCATAATTTTGTAATACAATTTAAACTGGGTTTATTGCTTACTGTCTGGACACCCTCTGCAAGGTCACTAAACCTCTGCTAGCTAACAGTGGGAGGTGGAAATTAAGGATCACATTGGCTTTTTCTGAAGAGTAGCAACAGTACTAAAATGAGATCATGTATAAGCCAATGTCTTTGATAAATCCTGTCAAAATAAGAATTATCTGAAACTACTGGTGGAGGGATGTTGGAACTCCTGAAGGAAGATGTGAAAGTCCCATCACAGTGAGCAGACCATTGCCACTGTGGAGGGACACCACACCATAGAGGGACGCCACACCACGGAGGGACGGCACACCGTGGAGGGACGCCACACCATGGAGGATGCTATGACTACTACAGGGAGATTTGTCACAGTTTCTTGGTTCCCCTTTCAGTTGTGTGCTTTGGAAGCATAAGCTGTTGTGCTGAAGGCTGAGTTGTGCTCAGTAATGAGTTCATTCTTCAACCCACAAAGCCAACACCATCTGAGTTCTTTCAGTTGGGGGTAACTCCTTAATTAATTATTTTTGCATTTTTCTACCACACATCACTTCCTCAGAAAGAAAGGGCCAATAGGGTTTATTATCGTTTGTTAAGTGCCAAAGAGACATTTCTACCAGAGTGTCATCTACGCTCTGTTGTTAGCAACAGTGAACATGGGTTAATACCAAGTTAAAATTCTTTAAAGGAGCAAACACATTCTCTAAAAGAAGGTAATTTAAATGCTGAATTTACTGCATTCAGTTTTAAGTGTTTGGGGCTCCTTTGCCTAAACTGATGCCGTGCTGGGACAAATGGACCAGAATGGGAGGTGTTCAAAAATGCGCCTTTTTGTTCCCATGGATCTGAGCACTGTAGCCATGTTCTGGGATTTTATGTACATAGATGGAAACAAGGCCTAAAAACAAGCACAACTCGTTAATCTGGTTTTGAAAATAAAATTGCCACTCTCATAACTTTCCAGGGTGGATGGATGGGTACAAACATGGGTTTCTAGGTGCTGGGTAATGGCTGCTCCTGCAGTGCCTGCGATGAGACAAGCAGAGGCTTTAATCTAGCTCCCGACTTATTCACAACTCTGCATTTTTGCACAACAGCCCATTTTTCATCACCAGGAGAAGTCTGCAATTTGACTCTGGCTATTTGTTACTCCCAGCAAATCAATACGTGTCAAAACAGCAGCAGGTAATAGGACTCTCTCATTGTACCTCCCCTCAGAGTCCCAGAAGACAGTGCCACGGTCGGTTACTATGGCAACAGATCTAGGTACCTCAAGCTTATCCAGCGATAGTGAGTTGATTCTCACCACACAGACTTAATATTCTGAAGAAATTTTAGGGCAAAGAAAAAAATCTCACAAAGTCAATAACAATGTGTGTGACCTTTCCGTTGATCTAAGATGAGTTAATTCAAAGACAGTTTGCAGAAGGTGTCTCTGCAAACCTTTCTCCTGACTGCCAGCTTAATTATTTATTGTCTTTTACTTAGGGCTCCCGGACATTCACATTTCTTAAGATGGGAGACAAAAGGCCTGGAACTATGAGATTTTTAAGATAGAAGAGCATTAAGTTGAACAAAATGCAGAGGTAGGCTATGAAAATATCTCAAAAGAAAACTGATGGACTTTAGAGTTTTCAGCAAATACCAATGGCAGACTCAACAAGATGATTCAGGCAATCAGAGAATTGTCTTTGAGTTTTATTACAGGATTCAAACAGATAATGGCATACCTTAAGTTGCACAGAGCTCTAACTCATTTTGACACTGAAAAAAGGCAACGCATTTTGAGCTGCGCCATTTGGTTAGCATCTGCAGTAGTGGTACTGTGACTGATGCAGGCAAGTAACAAGCTGTATAGACAGAATGAGCCCTGTTGTTCACGTAGGGGAAATGCACTCTGTATTCTGAGAACTTTAAGGGAAAATGGCAGAGGGTGATTTATTATAATCGACTGTAAATGTGTCATAAAACTGGACAGATCATTTTTAAAAGGCTAATCTAGTTTGAAACAGAGTCTCACATTTCCTCGGCAAAATAGCAAGTTTGAGGATGACCCCCAGCTTCTGACCCTTCTGCCTCCATCTCCTTCCCCACTCTATAAACGACCCGCATTTGACAGCCAGCACTATAGGAGGCTTGAAGTGGAGTGTGTTCTTCCAGGAGTCTGCACTTGAACTTTAGGTATGTAACACTTACTTAAAATAGTAAGCACATGTTTTCTATAGAAAAGATTACAAACAATTTCCTAGCTATCTACATGAGAGAGTTGAATCTCTTAGACAAAGTACGCAAAGTACTTTGGGAAATTTTTAGCACAAATGGCACCAATTCAATTTCTCTTGTCTTTCCTACAAAGTCTCCCTGCTTATTTCCTTGGGAATCATTTCTAGAGAAAACTGAGTACAGACCCAGTATTTACTCTTCATTAGCAAGGGCCTTGAGATACATTTTTTTAACGGTGGTAAGCAAGTTCTAGAAAACTTGTATTTCAATACAATTCTGAGTTTTAAATAACTTAAAGTTTTGTTTCAACCCATAGTGTCTTTTCTAAAATGTGTTCTCACTAACTTAAGATGATACTCTAAGAAAAACAAGGGATGGGAACCAATTCTAAGGCTTGGGAAATACTACTCAGAACTTTCTCTCTAGAAGATTAAAGAATGAATACTGAATGCTCCAAGGAGCTGCAGGTAAAGACATCAACATCACTTACTGGTAAAGGGTTTGGACCCAAGTTTTACCACTCATTAGATATTTAAAAGGATTTGAAAAGACTGAGACACTTTCATTTTGTGCCCATGTACTTTAGTTTCACTATGTGTCTCAGGCTGGCCCTTTTTTCCACAGTCCTCCTGCCTCAGTCTCCCAACACTGGGACGGCAGGCATGTGCCACCCTCGTCAGATTGTGTAACTTCAGAAGTCACTGTGTCTTAGCCTCCTTGGCTTTAAAATGGGGATGGCACTGGTGAGGAACTGCGGCAAGATATCCAAGTGTTCAGAAGAGACTACTAAAGTTAACTATTGTCGTGGAAGTTTTGTTTATGTGCATTTTTTAAACTCTGTGAAGCTGTGCCCGTCTACAGCACCTGATGTCTAATAAAGAGCTGAATTATCAATAGCAAGGCAGAAGCAAGGATAGGCAGGGCTGGCAGGCAGAAAGTATAAACAGAAGGAGAAAGAGGAATAGAGGAACAAGAAAGACCAAGGAGAGTAGGATGTCGAGGGTCAGCCACGGAACCACCCAGCCAGCTACAGAGTAAGAATGAAAGTAAGATATACAGAAGTAAAAAAAGAAAAAGAAAAAGCCCAGAGACAAATGGTAGATGGGATAATTTAAGTTAAGGAAAGCTGGCTAGAAATAAGCCAAGCTAAGGCCACGCACTTATAAGTAATAATAAGCCTCTGTGTGTGATTTATTTGGGAGCTGGGTTGTAGGTCCCCCCACAAAAGCCAAAAGAGTAAATGAAGCATCATACTACAAACTATCATGATTTAGAGTCATTTAACAAGCTGGTGAAACTCTTTACTGTCAATCTCTACAGATGTCTTCACCAGTTTTCAGAATGCTTGCTGTTTAGAATATACTTTGAACAGTCCAATTTACTATTATTATTATTATTTATAATACATTCTATTAATTTAAAAACACTCATGTTCATGCTTATGTTATTTCACAGCATATGACGCCCTGCTGACAACACTGGAGGAATGTTGCTAGGTGTGGAGATTTTGCCCCATGGGAAATCTACTGGCTCAGCAGGGTAGTTTGTGACTATTTCATACACCAGTACAGATTGTTCATACTGGTGTATTATTCTGGTGTATTTCCATACTGCTAAATTTTACAGGGATGAGACATCAAGTAACTAAAGCATTGATGATCAAAGAGATTGCGGGTCCAGTCACTAGTGAGGTCTGAAGAGACAAACACAGTACTCAGAGAGGGAATTAATATTTGAGAGTTTCCTAGTAATAATCATCAGCAAAGTAAGATTTCAAAATAGAATTGTAAACAAAATCAGAAAAGAGCTTTATCCAGGTGTGAGCTCTGTCAGCAGAACTGGATTTGGGATCACCTAGGAGACACATACCTGGACATGTCTGTGAGGGTGTTCCCAGAGACCCAGCCTGAATGTGAGCAATGCCATCTCCTCAGTCAATGGTCACATCCCATGTCACCTCTGCTGCAGCAGGCCACATAGTCTTAAACTCTGAACCGTAATTACCACTTCCAATAAGCTGTCTTTTGCCCGGCATCAGTAGTGAAAAACATGTAAGAAGTTTAAACAAACTCCATCATCCTTCCTGGCCCAAGTAACAGCAACAGAACTGCAGTGCAGCCCCCTTGCCTTCCTCCAGAAGAGGTAAGCTCAGAGAAGATCCATTAAAGTGAGCAGTCAGCTAATTAAACACCAGTTTTCAAAGGACCTTTAATTATTTTAAATTTATAATTGTCCCAGTTTGCTGACTTCTCTTGGGTCCTATTTTAATAGTCTTCATTGGTAAAAATAAAGAAGAAAACGTTTTCATGTTCATAACACTATGCTCTCCACATATAAAAACGGTCTTCAGTTTTCACCATTTTATTCATTTTATCCTTATAGTCATTTCCATATAAACCACTTCACATGACTGAAAAGCTTACTCTTTATGATGTGCTTTAGCCACTCCCATGCAATACACAAATGTCTTCAAAATATTCATTTTCTGGATGCTGGAGAGATGGTTGCTCTTCCTGGTCCAATTCCCAGTATCTATAGTGTGTCTTCCAACCACAGTAACTTTAATTTCAGGGAATCTGATTCCCTTCTCGTCTCCATGGCTACTGTATACACATGGAGCACAGACAAACATGCAGGCAAAACACCCATACACAAAGAAAAAAAACCAAATGTTCAAATGGAATGAAAATTTTCTGTACCTTAAGGTTCATGTTCTTTTGTAATGAGATGCATGTGTATCTCTGATTGTGTGACCCCCTCAGGGACTCTCCTCCTATATGGAGTTCTTTCTCTCTAAAGATTCATGATTTTCAAGCTCCAGGACACATGCTGACCACTCACAGACTTGTGAAAACACAAGTTGTTTGACCTGAACCTTAGCGTTTTGGCTTCGCTCTGGGAAGGTGCTAGAGTCTGCATTATATAGGGTTCCCAGATGTTGATGTGGCTCACCTGGGGATTCTGAAATCCTCCCCCAAGCTTAAACAGTGTTGATGAGTTTTCAATATGGGAGGCCCCATTAGAATGCAGGAGATGGAGGGAGAAAGGGCACGCAGATAGCAGTCAGGAGCCTTGTCTGGCAGACTGGTAATATTAATACCTCTGTTACTGTGAAATTGTTAAAGAGATTTTTGGCACGGCCATCTAAATCCTGAAATAAATGAGAGATTTACCATGAATGATAGTAAGGTTCTACCTTCAGAATAGATGCCAAGCTGCTTTTAAAGAAAAAAACAAAACACTAAAAACTCTATTGAGGCCTTCTGGCAGGGGTGTGGGTGGGAAAGACTCAGTTTTCTTTAAGGAGCTGGCTACTAGGATTTTGACCATCTCCAGTGAGTATATGGGCAACACAAACTGGACTTGTGGCTTTTTTTCTTCTTCATTTTTCGGGGGCGGGGAGTCACAAGGCAGAAGGCAGACCTAGGAGGAATGGGAAGTGAATGTGGTCTGGGTACATGATGTGAAACACCTAAATAATCAATAAAAATATTATGATAGAAAAATACTTTGTGTGTATGTTTGTGTGCATGAGCACATAGGTTCTAGTGTGTGACCACATGTGCATACATGCCATAGTGCACATACAGAAGTCAGGGAACAACTCCAGAGATTTGTCCTTGCCATCCCCTTCTTAGACACAGACTTTCTTTTGTACGTTACTGCTGCTAAGCAGGCTACTCAGCCTGCAAGTTTCTAGGGATTCTCCTGTCTCCACCTGCTGCCAAGGTTACAAGTGCACTTTTCCCTGGATTCTGATGAACCCGGTCCCCACGCTTGTGTGGTGCATGCTTTACGTGGGGAATCAACTCCCCAGTCCAGCTCCCCCAAACAACCCCACAGTTTTGTTCATGAGAAATATAGGGAAAAATCTGGCATTGGGAAATTGTTGTTCATCAGCTAGAGACAATTATTTTTTTTTTATTTGTGAGAAGATTACTAAGATGTAGATTAAAACCAGAACTAAAAAACTACAGAGGTATGCTCTCTGTACTAAGGGCTTCATTATTTTTGGGTAGAGACTAATTCCGAGGTTCTCAGCCTATGGGTCACAAGCCCTTTGGCAATCCTCTATCTCAAAATATTTACATCACAATCCAAAACGGCAAAATTAATTCCATAATGGGTCTGTAGATCACAACTCCTGATCCTCAGACTCAGGAAGTATCATGGAAGTGGGGTAGAGATGGGAAGATGGAGAGGAAGGCTGTGGAATTGTGTCTGTTGGGGGCTCCATGGCTACAGGGCTCTTGAACTCACAACAGCTCTGATCGCACGCACACAATCAGTCCAGTCAACAGCTCAGCATGGATGAGGGGAGGGAGCTGAGGAGAGAATGGAAGCTATGGATACTGGGGAAGGAGTCAGGTATTTTCAGGTAAGTGCATTTGGAGGGTTGACCATGTTCCACTGGATGGCCCCACACTCATGTAAATACAAACAACACACATCTGACTCAATGGGTTGTTAAAGAGCAAAACACATAAAATTGGAAGGAGAGATGTAGAGAGGAGTTAAAAGGAGAGTAGGGTAGATGTGATGAAAATACTTAAAAATAAAAATATTAAAAAATATCTGTGAAAATGTGTTCATGGCATTTAGCTCTGTAAACAAATAGATTTATTTAGTTTGCAGTTTAAGTAGTGATACAAAAGTTCCTTAAAACTACACTTTTGGAAAAAATCAATTTTCACATGAAAATTGTTAAAAAGAGTAAAACTATGTGGCAGTGCAAGGTTTATGGTTAAACGTCACTGAAAACTGCTGCAATCGCTTCCTGACAGCCTGATGCTGCACCTCGCTCCCAGTCATGAGCCAACCCACTGTGTGGCATGATTTTACATACAGGCTTGCCTGCGTGTGCCACACTAAGTGAAAACACCAGCACTCGGGAACTTGATGTCTTCACTCACAATAAAAGCCTGAATTCTTCTATAAATGATAGAATAAAATTAGCAGAAAAGAAGTATTTCCTGAAAAAGAAAAATGACCGTCAATAACTAGCTCATCTAGTAACTGTTATAAAATCTTATGCTGCCTATAAACACAAATATCAGATTCTCTGCCAATTGAACAGATACTAAGAGCAGACAGACACAATTAAGTATGCATATGGATTCTTTTGCCTGGAGATCCTAGGTGACATTGGAGGAAACAGTGTACAAGTTATTAACATTTGTATCACAAAAGAAAAGGCTGTTTAATAAGGCCCTGTTTTGACTATACGCTCTGGGGTCTCATTCTAGGGGAGGCTAATTCTCAACTGAGCTATCAGCCTGGTAAAATGTTAATGCATCCAGAGAGACTCTGAAGCATCGTTATTTAATGTGGTAATGTGAAGGCAGGCAACTGAGCTTTAAAAGGCACCTTATCCTTGCAAGGAAAAGCAAGGCAACAGGAGCGATCTGGGCGTCTGCCTCCCCAGCTAGGCCCTGAACCCAAGGTGATTCATGGACCTCTAAATGGTCTGTTTATATCACAAGGCTGCCATTCCCAAGCAGAAAAGCTATTATTACCTGGATTTGTTTATATCGAGTCAACATTAACCTGAAATTAGGTAAAAATAAGAAATGATCAAAAAAGTTTAAGGTAAAAATTTCTTTATCCATGTTGCAGATCCTTAAAGAGGCCTGCTGAACTACTACATTTCAGCTGTAAGTTGAAATGAATAAAATCTCCTGTAGGTCATCTCAGACAAGTGTTTGGTGTTCCTTGATCTTACCTGATGCATACATTAAGATGCTTCAGTTCTACAAGGTGATCAACATGACACTTTTAACAGGCTCAAACGAGAAAAGCGTGCTTTCCTTAGGAAGGGCCCAAAGGACACAGAAGAAAAAACAACTTTTCTGAACCAAAGCTTTCAAGGGGTATATAGTAAGTTAACTTTTCATTAGTTTTAAAGAAGTTTTGGCCTTCGCAAATATCATAAACTTGTTTTGAGACACCAAACTCTCTTGACTGTTAGCAAAGCAGATTTGTAGTAAAAAGCTTTAAACTCAGCCTTACAGAGCCAGTGTCAGCCCCCAAGGACACTGATGATTTAAGCTGGAGCCACTCTCTCTTCTAACCCAGATGGGAAGTGTTAGTCACTGTTAAGCCAGGACATTGTACTGAGGGGGTTTTTGTGGGGTTTTGGGGATCAAACCCAGGACCCCAGGATGCAAGGCAAGCCTCCTCCCACCTGCATTCTATCCCCAGTTTCCCAGATAGAGCTTTTAATCTCATCACATGGGCCTTTAATACAGACTTGTGGAAAACCCGTGCTGAACTAATCTGAAAAGCTGCCCAGAACCAAAAGGGTGATGATTTATTTCCACACTATGGTATATGGAAGGTCCTGGAAGGGCACATTTTCATTCCAGTCCAGGAAACATAAATGGCTACTTTGTTCCATGGGAGCCGATACCGCTGTATGTATAGAGACAGGCTCTGTTCACCCAGCCTTCGGTAGCATATTATCATGTTCACACCCTGCAGCCTCACTGACACCAGAGGGTGTTTCTGGCCAGTCACATGCCAGTTTCCTTGACACTTTCTCAGGCTACTCGGATTTGGAAAATGTTCCCATAGGACAAGATGAGAAGGAGAAAGAGGACTTTACCCTGATGAAGAGGATCTTCTCTCCCACTCGGTATCGACCTTGAGAGAGTCGCTCCACACAGAACTTAGCTGGGCACTTGCAGGGAGGATCTTCAGAGATTCTTTTTACCTGAAATAGAGTAGCACATTCAGTGTCCCCAATAAAACCGTATGTGATTATTCTCCAAGCGTTCAAACACGGCCACACATCATTTAGACTTGTTCTATATCAGAAACGATGTGGGCACAGGACTGTGGTGGTGTGAACAGGAATGGACTCCATAGACTCATGTGTTTGAACATGAGTGCATAGGGAATGGCATAATTAGAAGGTGAAGTGTGTCACTGTGGGAGTGGGCTTTGAGGTCTCATACACTGAAGCTAGGCCTAGTGTGATAGTCCCTCTGCTGCCTGAGGATCAAGACGTAGAACTCTCAGTTCCTTCTCCAACACCATGTCTGCCTGTATACCATCATATCCTGCCATGATGATAATGGACTGAGCCTCTGAAACTGTAAGCTAGCCCCAGCTAAACGTTTTCCTTTATAAGAACCGATGTGGTCATGGTGTCTCTTCACAGCAATAAAACCCTAACTAAGACAGACAGAAACCCTGGCTGAAGTGTGAATGAAGATCAGGGTCTGGGAGCATCTTCTGAGGTTCTGAACATATGGCTGATGATGACACTGGTGGGGAGAAAGGACAGCAGATGAGATCAACCGTCATGACAGCAGCCATGAGCTGGACAGCAAGAAAGACCATGTGTGTGAGGTCCACCCAACAAAGGCAATGAGTGGGAAAATAAAGCATGCATAAGCTAACCATACTGAAAGCTAGAGCAAATGCACGTGACACAGACTGCTTCTTTAATACAAACCCACTACAATTTATTTAAGTTTGAAATAAATGATGACAAAATTATTTGTTTTGGGAAACTCTTGTTTTGCTTGAAATGCTACGATTTCCCCCTGAAATTTCACCAACAGATCACTCATATTCATCTGTGTTCCATCCCATCTTAGATACCAAATATTGTATTAGCTGGCATTTAAAATGAGAAAATACAACTTGACTTTGATTAATATTCTTTTGGAGAGCTCATAAATAGGCATGAACACTGCAAATCTTAAGAATATCTCTAGAAAATTCATTTGTTTTCATAATCCATGAAACTTCTAGAATGTTTTTTAATGAGAAAACTTTTTCAGACAATCCAGAGTAACCCAAATATCTCATATGTTCCATGTCAAATACTTCTTCCATAATTTCCTTGAACTGTAATCAGCTGTTAGTAGCTACCATGTTGTAATGTTAAGATTAATTCAACAACTTTGAAAGTTAGGATACTTATGGCTCACCATCAAGAAATCCAGCCACTGTTTATTTACATACTTATTCATTTACTTTGTGTTTATATGTATGTCAGTATATGGTATATAGTCACAAGTTTGTGAGGTGTGTGTACATGTGTGTGTGTGAGTGTGAATGTGTAGGAGGAGGAGGACTCTAGGTGATCTCAACCCTATCCCTTATTCCCTTGACACTGAGTCTCTCATTGAACCTGGAGCTACTCACCAGCAAGCCCCAGATATCCTCTTGTCCCCATCCCCACAGCACTGCGGTTACAGGACAGGTGTGACCAGGTTTTGTTTATATGAGGCTCTTTATGCTTGAACAGTAAGTACTCTCTACCCTGAGCTATCACTCAGGAATTCAAACATTATTTTTAATGATATAATGACTCAATCACTCTTTTACCAAGCAAAATCCATAAGGAAAGTAATTTATGAATTTCCTTAATTTTTATTATAAAAGAATTATATAATGATTTTGTTTGAGTATGGAAGGTTCCTGAAGTATGAAAACAAAAGACAGCAGAGTGAAAACCAGGAATGGAGGAGGAATGCAAGAAAAGAAAAAACTACCTAAGAACAACCAAAATGTGCCTCCATGACACAAACAAAATAGCACTATGTTGAAAGTGAAAGAACTAACTCAGAACACACAGATCCATTGTCTTTTCTCCCATCCTATATTTTTCCAACAACACAAGCCTAAGATTCTGAGTCATTTACTGTGACGGGAGCCTAGTGAGACAATATTGGTCAACCTTAGCATCTCCTTAAGGGCTAAGATAATATCCCTAGACGTAAAGGAACATAATGGAACAGAAAGGAGCTCCACAGATGGACACTGGACACATACATAATCACACTAACAATGGAATAGATCTTCATAGGACACAGGGGAAAGATAACTGGAACAAAAGAGGCCTGGATCCAGGAAGAAATCACCAGAGCAGAGGGAGCCTGATACAGACAGCCTTAAAGATGACTTCCACTGAAGAATGAGGGAACATGTCCTGTTCAGGTAGCAATCAGGCCATGGATTTAGTGGCATAAATGATGGGAAATGGTAATGCAATTCCTTACAAGACAGACTCACATTCTGAACCAGCCATGAAGTCAAGTGCACCTATCTATGCATTACTCTCAGTGATCTCTTCCTACAGATGTTTGTAAAATGTCATATATATAAAATCACCCTTACCACTAGAAAAGAGTAAGCATGACATAAAGGAGCTAGGAGGCTAGGAGACAGGGATGAGATCTTTGTCATCTAGGAGATTAGAGAGCAACAAAACTCATGGACCAAGGCATTGCAACTTACTGAGCAAATTCTCTATTGACAAAAAACAATCCTAAGTCTGTGTGGGCAACATCTTCATCTTGCAAGTTCCTCAGAAAAAAGTACAGATCCTATTAACGGCAAATTAGCGTGAGAAACATTTTCTCAAGAGGCCTGTCCTTTTTTCATGCTTTCCTCACTACAAAGATAGACTTGTTTGTTTGTGAATCAAGGGCTTTCTTTCTTTCTTTTTTTTTTTTTCATTTTGTGTCAGGGGCAGAGGCAGACCGGGGCAGTAGAAATGCACTGTTAAGTTAACGGTGAATGATCAGAGTCCTGCTTCTGACATTACCAAGAGGTAACTGTCTGCCAGGTGCTCTGTTCTTGGCTCAGAACCCAGCCAGTTTGCAGCTGAAATGAGATTTCAAGAGGGGCCTGGCTACTCAGAATTACAAAATCTTTCATCCCCAGACTGAGGAAGTTGATGAAGAGAAGGGAGACAGTAAGTCATTTCTTAGAACTGCATTCAACTCCCTGTGAGAGCAAGCTCAACACAAGGGATGGCAAAGTGCAGCACTCAGGCAGACCTCGCTGCCTATCACGCTGGATCGCAGCCTCAGGACATAGGGAATAAAGCTTTGGAAAGGATACCACTGTGTTTCCTCTGTGTGATCCTGATTAAGGAAGGGGGCTGTATTGTCTACATAAAAGGTCGCCTATTTCCCTGCAGTTCCCCTAAGAATCAGACAAGAAAATGTGAGCAAACAAAGGTGGCTCCAGTCCTGGATCTTTCTGAAGTCCTACACTGGAAGAAGATCATCTTGGCACGGGCTTCCCTTTCTTTCTCAGTCTTCTGCTTCTGTTTCCTTTGCTTCCTTCCTTGACTCTTCCATACCTCATCTTTCTTTCCTTTGGGGGTAGCATACAATAACTCTGTACGAAACAACCCACTGCTAATTACACACACGGACTTAGAGAATCATCTTTTTTTCAGTTCCTTTTCTCCATAGATTTATTGAGTTACATCAAGTTCAGTTCCAAACAGCTACATGTTCCTGGTGCATGGTAAAGCAGCTGTAATGGTAGCTATTTCATTTTTACCTTAGATCAAAAGGGTCTGATTTAAACCATTAATGAGATTCAAATTACATTCCCTTCTGTCCCACTGTCTAGGGGATAAAATATTTCAGGAAAATAGTGTCGCTTAAACACAATGCAAAAAAAAAATCAATGTAGTCTCAAGACTGAAGAATGGAAGAAACTGTAATGAAGGTTTATGTTCTAGGATATTTGAAAAATGCTACGTCAACTAGATCTTTTAAGAGAGCTCAGCAGTTGTGTGATGCTGGCAAGCTCTCTGAATGCCAGGCTGAGACAGCAATACTTCACATTTCCTATGTTAACCTAACTTTTCCCCACAGGAAAGATGGTAGTGGTAGTTCTTCTGTAAGCATTCCTTGAGGTTTATGGGACACAAGAATTCTCACTGGTAAGAGGCGGATATGTCCACTTAGCACATTAAATGTGTCCACTATCACACACTCCTACATTACACCAATAGTTATATGCTCGAGGTTCCTCTGAAGGATCCACACAGCTTTGGGCTGGAAGAATAGAATGTAGAGCCACAGCTCGAGGGTCCTACCTTCTCAGGTCTCTATACCACTAGTCCTTTATTCTGAGTTATGATCAAACAGCCTCAGATCCCTCTTGGAGTTATTCTTCACCTTGGGGGTTCTCTTCATATGACTCTCCTTCCCAAAAATGAGGAATGGCTAGCCAAGAGAAAAGTGGTGAAGAAACAGGAGCATCCTTGCTCCTTCCCCTGGCTCTGATACATGATCTCAAATGGCAGCACCTATTCTAACAGACAGAAAAGCACAAACGGCACATGTTTCAGAAGAGATAACCAAACACATAGGATATAGAGGAGGCATCACACTGAGCATCTATACCAGGGAGCTGGTTAGATGTAGACCAATAAAGCACCGTGCTTGATTGTGAAAATTAGACTGTCCCTTGAGAGGAATGGATATTTAGGCCTCACTGAAAACTGCTTCATTGCATACTTACAAATACATTAGAGAATAAGCAAGCTGTAACATCGTTGAAAAATGCCAAGAAAAATCTTCATGTGTGGGCTGAGGAAATGGCTCTGTGGGTAAAATGCTTGCCATACAGATATGAAAACATGAATATGGATCCTTAACAGCC
>LOEQ01001454.1:83664-104056 GCA_001685075.1 Bramus lutescens
CAGGATTGGGATAGTGAGAAGCAATCTGTGTATCAGACGCCTTTTAAAGAGAGCTGTGAAGCTTATGTAAGAATCCAGTACAGGCAGCTTACAATGTCACAACAGCCTCTAATCTATTAAGTCATTTTTTGTTCCATAATGAGAAAACACTTGCTATAAAGTTCTAGTCACCACATTTCATATTTATAACCTTTTGTATTAGAAACCAAGCAATGCATTGTTACAAGACACTTGATGCACTACAGACTTTATCAGGGTAGAGAATGTGATGGATGATTCATAGCAACCTTAGTTTTGCTACTAACAGGCCAGGGATTTTGGAAGGCCACACTCTTAACTGCTCTGCACATCTGTGGATTCTCAGCTCCATCAAGGTGTAAAACATGCATGTGTTGAATGGTCTCAAAATAATAATATAAACCTGGTTGTATGTTGGAGGGATCTAAAACACTGTGATCACAGCCAATTCTATGTAATTTTAAGTGGAAATATCATATTTGAAAATATAAATTAAATAGATTAGAAAATATTTTATTTTTTACTGCAGGTAGATGAAGGCTGCCTCCCAAAAATAAGATGCATATACTTGATCTTAAAAAAAAGCAATAACAAATATGCTATTAGAGTAGCAAGAGGGTCAACTCATGTCCAACACAAAACAAACAGGCCAGCTTTGAATAAAACTGATAACAGAGGCACACATGAAAGATGTTTCCTTGGAGTTACTTCTTTACCTGGGAAAACTGAAAACTAGCTGTGTCACTGACACAGAAAGTCAGTACTGAGCCTGGAATATCTGCTTATATTGGCTTTTGAATTCTTCAGGCTGCTCAGGGTAGAGTTGGCCAGCACTGGAATGCACACTTGAATATGACTCATTGGCTTCCTGTGGGTCTGGAGGTGTCAGCAGGCTATAAATCATGACCCACATCCAAGGATGGAGACTTGCACCTGCAGGCCAACTTAGTCATCAGATGCATTTTTCTGTTTTTCAAGTGGCTACCCTGGTTTAGCATCAGTGATAACTTCCATACCTCTGCACATGTCCATTCTTTCTATAAGGCTTTCACAAATTAATGCTTCTCCTTCTTTTCAAGAATAAGGTGTTAGAACTTTGGGAGCAGGGGCTTTCCTTTCCCCAACCCCAATATGGGTTCAACTGTAGTCATCAAGATAGCTGAGTGCACTAAAGCTAAGTCCTGATTACTGCAGAATCCAGAAATATAGACATAGTATTTATATCTCAGAGGCTGGACACCTATTTTCATCTCATTAAAAAGTAACAAGCTAGGGAGTCTTGGGATTGATGACTGTATGGGGAGAATACAGTAATGGGTCTTTCATTTTGCTGGCACAAGATGTGGTGTGTGCGATTACGCTAACTGAAATTAATGTACCACCAAACTCCTTCCTGACGGAGACAATACATTCGAACTATTTAGTAGACGGTACTTTCCAAGAAAAGACATCTGTGCTTCATTGGAGTAGGGTTGGGGGACAAACTTTATAGACTAATGAAACTCCCTCTTTCTAAGGCATGTAACAGATGGTTTATAGATTCTTGCCAGGTAATTTTGCCCCATTTTCCCTATTTTAAGTAATGTAATCTTAGATTTATATGTGGAAAATACCCCAGCCATGGGAAAGGACACATAAACTCCCAGCAGTCCTTGCAGGTCTCAAGTGAATCAATTAGTGATCTTAACACAAGATCACTTTTCTTTTAAGTAATATTTCATTACACTAAGACTGAAATAGAAGATTAATGAAAATGTTCAAAATATTTCCTTTGAATTGTTATAATTTGTTCTGGATCACAGAACACCAGAACCCAGAGGTATGAGAAGATGTGGCATGCTGCATCCTTGCCACCAAGCTACCACCTCAGAAGCTGTCACTTTTATCATGAAGATAACCTTAATCCTGTAGTCTGAAAGGATGTTGAAATCATTCATTTATTTCTTCGTTTTGTGGAAATTAATACTAAAATATTGGTCAAAAGAATCTTTTGATTTTGTTGAGTTGCTTTGGCCAATGTCATAACTTTTGCATTCAGAAATATGTTTTTCTGAAATACTAGCAGTGAAATTTTACCTTCCAACAACGATAGCTTTGCTTAGCTAAAAACCAAATTTTGCCATGAGAACAAAAGTACGGTCACCACCACAGAGGCCAGACTGACTCTGTTCTTGAGGGAGTTCTTCTGAGTGTCTCCAGGAAGAAGAATAGACAGAGCAGAGGCTCTGAAGCACTCAGAGAATCATTTATCAAGTGATATCGGTGCTTTTAGGAGCATACATGTGGAGTCTGGGGGTACCATTTAGAGTGAGATATAAGAAGGCATCCCCTCTCAGTGCAAAAAACACAAAACTCAAGAGACTTCAGGACATTTGGTAAAACCAAACGCATCTTTATGGGAGAAGACGAATGTGGTTTCTGAGTGTGCTCTAAAAACCACACTCCTAGTTTGGGTTGAAATTGCTCAAATGTGTTAATCTGATCTCCAGGAGTGGACATAGAGGAGGAGGGAGTGACCTCAAGCATCTAAATCTAAATCTGAGACAGAGTTTATATATGAAATGAGACTAGATGAGGGCTAGACATGCTATTCTACTTTAGGAGCTTCCAGCAAAACCAAGCAAATAGTTCAGATGTGTTCAGAAAGAAACAAATAAAAATTTTTACCTGAATACAGTTTATCTGACTGGCATCCATTCAACTGTTTAACTAAAGCAACAGCCAGAGGAATGCACAACTCCTTTTCCTTCTGCACGAAGCACATGTTGCTTCAAGACCCACTCAGCTGATGGAGGCAGAAATACAACCTACAAGGGGGCAATGCTGAGGTGATTGGAATGTCAAATCTGCCATGAGATACTGACTTCCATGGTACACGTTCTGGAATAAATTCAGCCTTTATCTTAGCTCACATTGTCATAAAGTGTGGGTGTGTACAGAGCAATACAGAATATCCCTGCCTAAAATATCTGTGCTGAGTTTTAGAGGTAGCTCAGTCCAGAATGTCTGCTCAGCATGTCAAAGCCCTGGGATTGGTCTCCAGCACCCTGTGCTCCTCCTGGTAAACTGGAAGTGGGACAGAAGGGTCATTCTCCACTATACAAAGAATGTGAGGTCAGCCTGGTCTACAGGGGATCTGGTTTTAAATAAACTAATTGATTGACAAAGAAATTAATGATTTGTAGTGAGGGAGAAACTCTTAAAGTAATTAATGATTTGTAGTGAGGGAGAAATTCTTCATATGACATTTTCCATCGGAATTGAGAAGAATTACTCTCTTGTTTAACAAGACGTGTGTTTGTTTTACATGCCTACATTATTGGTAGCTGATGCCAGATCTAAAGCTGGGAGCCAAGCTTTACCTTTGGTGTGATAGCCATGGCTAGAAATGTTCTTTCTGAATTAAGGTAGTTATGTAATGACAAACAGTTATGAAATAAAAATTTAAGAGCAGGAAATTGACTACCCTAGATGGGGGATGCAACAGCCCCCACTACTGTGTGAAGGCAGGCAGTCTTCCTGCGGTCACTTTCCCTTCTCTAAGCTTGGCCAGCTAATGAATCCATTGGTACTTTTAAGCACAGAGTAGAGTCTGGCATGGTCCTCATATTTTATCCATATAATTATATCACACAGTATTTCCTTTCCAGAACTTCTAGAGTCTCTAAGTTCCTTCTAGTTGAGTATTTCCAAGGTAGTTGTGGGTTGATTGTGCTTTTCCTTAGTGTCTGCTCCTTCCAGGAGTGAATGTTGTCTCTACCCCACTCCACCAGTACAGGAAGAACGTTCAAAGCTACTGGAGGAGGCTTGTTTCTGAAAGCCGCAGTACCTTTGTCCCACTGCCTCTTCCACCCAGTTTAAGGATGTGGTGGAACTGAAGAGGCTGACTAACAGATGCAAGCTTGGACTGTGCCTGGAAGGTAGATCTGTGAGTATCACCCAAAGCCTTTAAACTGTTATCTGGAAGGTGTGGGGTTAGGGAAATCTTCAAATATCTCATTTTTTATTCCTTGTTGGGCAATACACAGTAGTACTAATTTTAATTAAAATATTGAAGCAATCTTTTTCACTGTAATTATTGAGATAAAATAAAAAATCTTATATATTACACAACTCAGTAAAAATTTATTGGCTATGGTGATTTAAAGACCTCAGAATTACTTCTGACTATTAAAAAAAAGAGACATTCACTGGCAGTGTTTGTTACTGGGCTAGAGTTTTACAATGTAAAAAATTAGTGTTTTTTTCTCCTAATTCTGTACATAAATTCTCCATCTAACCTCATCCATTACTATCTCTCACTTCATTTTACTGGTTCATGTGATCTCAACACCTACATACATGCACATGGTGCACATACAGACAAGTGAGCACACAATACAAGCATAAGTAAACACAAGAACTTTAAAGGCACAGAAATTTTTACTCCATGACCATCAAGATAAGAAAGAAAATGCATTTAATTAAATAGTATCAATGATGGCTTAAGCAAAGATCACATGACTGCAGTGTTGGGAGTGCTAGAAGCATACGTTTAATTTTAACCCAGATCTGCATCAGAAAAATGACTAATTAATTCAACATTTATTTTGCCTCGAGATCTCGTCAAATCTTTTCACCTTGATCTCTCCTTCTCTAGATTTCATTCAACTGTCTCATGGCCTTGTCTAGTGGTTGACAAGGTTGTTAACAGGGAAGCATGAAACCAGAGCAAGCTGGTTTGGCTAACAGGGTCCTTTCCTCAACTTACCTAGCTGTGATGGCTAAAAATTACCCATTTTTGTCCTTTTGGACATGAAAACTTTTCAGAACACCTCTTTCCATAATCATAAATGGGCCAGAGAAATGGTCCAATGGTTAAGAGCATGTACTGCTTTTACAGAGGACCCATGTTTGGTTCCCAGCACCCACATAGGGTGGCACACAGATGCCTATAACTTCAACTCCAGGGAATCGTCAATTTATTCTGGTCTCTGCAAGCACCTGCACAAACAGTCACAGACTTCCACACAGAAGTACATGCACACACTTACTATAAAAATAAAAAGTAAATCTTATAAAAATAAGCTTGTATCTTTATTTGTTAACAACAGAAAATGATATAAAAATTAGCCCCATTCAATTCAAAAGTAAAAGTTCTGAGGGATAAAAATTGATAAGAGACTCAAGAAAAGATGCAAATAGGAGACTAAAATTATTAAACAGAAAAGAAGGGATGAATGGGGAGGAAATGAGAGAGAACAGATTTCCCTTGGAATAAACGGTCCCATTCCATACAATGTCAAGTAGGAACCTGTAGAGATAGCTACTTCCTACTTTTGCAGAGGGCCCACACTAGGCAGATCACAACTGCCTGTAACTCCAGTTCCAGGGAGCCCAATGCCCTCTTCGGGAGTCTGCAGCACCTACATGCGCATGGTACACATACAGACAAGCAAGCACATGATACAAGCATAAGTAAAAATAAATACATAAACATTAAAAGCAGAGATCATTCTACTCCATGCTCCATAAAGATATGAAAGGAAATGGATTAAATTAAATGGTATCAATGACAGCTTAGGTAAAGCCTGCCCTTGCCACATGCCTGCAGTGTTGAGAGTACTAGAGATGTACTTTTAATTTTAACTGTGGCACTCAAGATGATCCAAGCAATTACATTTGCTAAATGGTTTCTTTATATCCAGTTTGAATTTCAGTAATGATAAGCCAACATGTTTTTTGTTGCCTGTGGCTGAGATAGGTTTCTTCCTTGACATGATAGAGGAGGTCTTACCTACCTGGCTGCAATCCGGCCAAGCTCTAGTAAACAGAGACACACTTCTCGGGGCTGCTTGTGCAGAACTGGAAGACAAGACAGACATATATACCTTTACAATAGAAAAGACTGTAAGGTGTCTATGAGTGATGAGCTTGCCAAGGAGTCCCCTTTAGCCCTCACAGACAGAGATGAGCGGTTTCTCATTCTGGCATTCATAAGACTCATCCCAAACCCTCAACTGAAGATGCACAGTGCTTTCTGAAACTACACCTGTGTCCCAAACCCCACTGGTCCAATGAACTTGCTATAAAAACATTGTCTTCAATTAGTTAATATTAGTAGGTCCATATTAGATACATGTGTGGCAGTAACTATAAGTGAGAAAATTAAACATACCACACAAAACTATGCAGTAAGGATTAACTTTTTGAATATGTTGGGTACACACCTGATTCTTATATCAAATTGAATTAATAAGTATAAAAATTTATAAACAAGCTTCTTTGTTCAAATAAAGGCAGATGTCAAACGGGACCTTCAACTTGACATTTTCTCCTAATCAGTAATTGATACTTTAGAAAAAGACACACTCCACTGACCAGATTCTTAAGACATGGGAGTATAACAAGGTCCCATCAGTCAGCTTTGCCCATGAAATGTGCCAATGAAAAGCCTTTATGAGGTGCTATTTCTGTACTATATGGCAGTATTACATAGTATTAAATTCATATTCTGTGACTAGGCTTCGGTAGCTCAGCAAGGCAGACAATACATAGTTGTATTTCTGAGCCCATAAGAAGAGTACATGTTGCTTGTTTTATTCTCCTAACCAAAATTGAGGTATTGGAAAAATGTAATATTCAACATTAAATAAAATAAATAATGTAAAAAAACTGTGCATGGAGGAAAGTGTTCAAAAAGTTATTATTCTAATAAAACTATATATGTATAATAAAAATAACAATCTTGCTCTAATTCATAAGGCTAGAATTTTATAACAATTCAAGCCCCACTATTTATTTACTTAATCTAAATATTCTAATGTCTCCACTAACAATGTATTAGTGATATTAAGTCCAAAGATAACAACAGGATTTGTTTGGAGTAGATATGAATATTAAACATATATTTATTTGGAATATTAAAATTTGTGACTTTATTTGGCTTAAAGGGACATTCAAACTAAGTATTATTATTTGGTTATAAAATGCCACTTTTAGACTTAAACTCATCAGAAATGCTTACTAAAAACATAATTGATCATGGAAAATCTAAAACAAAAAATATTCCCATTCCCAATAAGCAAAGCTTAGTTTTAGGTGACCAGTGGAGAACTGTCACAAAGCCTAACTAAGGGAGCCTTGCCTAGTTTCTAATTAGGTAAAGAGTCTTTAAATGAATGAGAACATTACAACTTCCAGCTGCCTGGGGCTAGAATGACAGCCATCTCATGAGGCCTAATGTGTTAAATCAACTTCAGTGCAATAATCTGGGGAATGTGACATTACACCATAATGAACACTACAGAAACAGAAGCAAAACGCCAAAATCAATCTAGGTCATCAATTTTCTAGGACTCTAACTTTTTAAAATGTGGTACTAAGATAACAAAATGGAGCTTTGAGTGGGAGGAAGAACAAAGGGAGTGAGGAAGGAAGTGAGGAAAAGAAGACTTCTAGAGCCCAGCAGATTCACTGTCTTCTGTGAAAGCTGTGTGAAATAGGTGGCCAAAGCTCCAGGAGCTTTAGCTATGATGTCATGCATTTCTCAATGAAAACGACACAAAAACCCTAGTGGCCAGAGGAAGTGGGTCCATTCACAGGCAGTGAGTAACTCTGAAAAGCAACACCTGACACAAATGGCATGATTCTTTAGTGACTTGGTGTGCAAACAGGAACATTAAACAGAAAATGAAATTTGTTGGGGACAATACAAGGAGTGTGACGTGAAGGGTACATCTCTATTACACATCTCCTGACTTCCTTCTTGTCAAAATAAAACATTTTGCATGCCAAACTCAAATGTAGACTCCACGTAGACATGTGAGAAAATCAGTTTGAAAAACTGGAGTAAGTTCAGGGCTCCCATTATCATCTTTACAGAACTGGTCCAGAGACAAGCGAAAACAGAACTCAGATGGGAGAAGAAGACAGGAGAAGGGGATGAATGAAAACACAAAAGAATTGTTACATACATGTGTGTGAATGTATAATAAAACCTAGAACTTTGCATGCAAAATTAAAAATTAATGTAAAACAGAGTGGCATTTCACAGAAGGAGGAATCTCACAGAAAGACTGAGTTTCAATATCAAGTTTCAAGGGAATTAGCATCCTTTTTATAGCAATAGTAAAATTCTTTCAATTTTGATAGTTATAAGTTACTGCTTTCTATCATAACAGCCTTGCAAATATTGACTAGACTCTGCTTAAAATGGTCCAAAACAACACAAACCAACAAATGCAAGCAGACAAAGAAAACACAGTGAACTATGCTTTGCAGGCCTGGCTGATATATCAAGGTGCACAATGCAGCAGTCTCCACCACATCTGATTCCTCCACACATTATGTGTTAGAACAGTTTTGTGGTGAGAGTTGAGAGAAAGTCAAAAGCTGGAAAGATGATATTGCCTAGCATTTCTAGAAATGACAAGAATTTAGCTTTGAGGTTAAATGCTTATTTAATAAGCAAAAAACCACTTTCAGCAAATCACTGGAAAATTGGATTTAGAACCCTTCAGTAGCATAAGTGTGTGTATCAGACCCAGGAATCAACCTTGACGTTTATGCCGCAATGAGCTCTACTCCAAAGGCAATAGGCGGAAAGAGGGCTGTGGGTGGGAGTGTGAGGCCTCGTGGGTATTATGTGTTATATGGAGAAGAATTCTGTAATTTCTCACCTTCCTAAGGAAAAGCAACACTGCCCCATCTCATAACTCTGCGGTGATTAAATAAAATACAGTGCTGAGTATAGCACTTGGAAAACAGGAAACACTGGCCTGAGGGCAGCTCTCCTCTTCATTATTACACGTTTGTTGTTATTAAGGATTTGCCTAGGAAGATCATTTGTTTGACTCAATTAACATTAATCCACTTTTGTTTGTTCCTATGACCATTTTATTGTGCCCTGTAGTGAACCAGTTATTACATTCAGTGTTAAAAAAATATTCTAGAATGAAAAAAAGAACCTTATGGTGGGAGAATACTCATTCAGAGCATCTTATGACAATGAGTATTTTTAATTTTATGAGCTGATACAAATTTATAAACTTTGGCTATTACAAGGTTGTACCAGTTACAAATATGAGTAATAATTACATTTATAGAAGTCGTGTTTAAGACCTAAACACCTCGACACTGATTTTCTTAAGAATAAAACAGCTCTTAGTTTGATGTTTGTTATTATATGAAAGGCTGCAGCATCAGGTTGACACTGCTTCCCTAGGAAAAGGAGCCTGGACAGCAACTCAGGATACATTTGAGTAGGAATGGTGGTGCACAACTTTATCCGAGTACTTGGGAGGCAGAAGCAGGCATCTTTGTAAGCTGGATGCTAGGCCTAGTCATTTACAGGCCAGCCATGACTAGGTAATAGTGAGACCCAACCCCCCAAAATAGTTTATAACCTAGATGGAAGGCTACTCACCCAGGAATAGAACCTGATTTTAAATGTCACAGAATCTTCAAGAACAAAGTACATGAGACTGTGTACGTGTAGTTTGGCCACCTATATTAACCTTTAACAAATGAACAAAGAAAAGTACAGAAAGTTTGATGTTCACTTGGTTTCTATACAAATAAAGGCTACAGCATTTAGCCTTGGAGAGCAATGTTTAATATAATTTAGTAAAAGAAACTGGACCACAATAGTATTGGGATATTGTTTTAAAATTGGGAATATATCATAAATTCATGGCCAAATATCATCTCACGGGAGATAATAAGTCCTAATAAACCAGAGGGGGAGGTAGAGAAAGGAATAGACTGAAGGGCAGAAAGGCAGGGTCTCTACACAAGGCTGCTGTTGTGTCTTCTACTTCTCTTCTTCTAAAAGAATCTCATGGCTCTGAATCAATGTAAGTCAGTTCCTTGATAGTGAGATGGGGTCCATCCAGAGGTCAGCAGTACAGTTATCACGTAGGAGGCTTTAGGAACATCCTACCCTTACTGATCAATATCCATTCTTCGTCACACTTTACAGGTGATGATTGGCATGTCTGAAAAACTGTGTTAGTCAACACTGTAATATCTTTCATAACTTCTTTCTTTACTAAAAATATGTAAGTGTGTGATAGTTTTATGAAGCATGTTCTACTTATGTGAAATACAGGTCATGGTGAGTATGGTGACTTCGTGGATTTGGTGGATATTTCTCTCTTTGTGTAGTCTATATAATCAAAGACTGACGGCCAGGAAAGTAGAGGGTCAGCTATCAATTGTTCCTTGTATGTCATTATTTTGGGTGGTACCCACAGAGAAATCTAATGTAAATACAAGAGCTGTCAAGGGCAGCCATGTTTGAGGTAGAGAACAAATCTGAAGGGTTTAGTGCATAGAACTACGAACTATCAAACACAACTGGTCTGCAGCTGAGAAGGGCTCTCACAGCACCGTGAGATGGCCGCCACTAATTGTTAACCTGATGCCTAGGAGACAGGCCTACTGGCTCACTGGGAACACAGTAAGGTTAGCCTCCGAGAAGGTCTGTGAGAGACCATCTTAGCTGAGCTGGTTGACATAGGACTAAACGTGGAAAGGACCATTCTCCAAGCAGGAATTAAATAAGGAGGGCAAGCTGAGCATAGGCTAGTGTGCATGGTTCACGGCTCTCTGATCTTGACTGGATGTAAAGGAACCACTTCTCTCATGTTCCTGCCTCTGTGACTTCTCTGCCATGTAACCTGAAATTCTGAGCCAAATGAACCTGTCTCCCTTAGTTTGCTTCAGTAAAGGTGTTTTAGTACCACAACAGAATATTAAGACATAACAAGGCTGAAGATTTCTATCAACTCAGTGGTTTTTTAAAACAGAACAAGGCATCCACACCAACAATATAAAGACAGTGCTCACACATGTTCTCATCCTTGGGGGAAGCACGGTAGGACAGAACAAATGGAGTGAACTTGGATGAAGAAATGTGCTGGAGCACAAGCTTTCTTTCTCCAGCACGAAGAATGGTGATCAGGGAAGGGTATCTAAGTTGGCTTTATTTACACTGAGTTATTTTCCTTTTACTTAGAATAATCCCATACAACTTTATAAGCTTATTCAAATCATTCATTTCCATAAGGGGTATAGTGTTTGGAGGTGAAGAAAGCAGCATTTGAATCTTGGACCAGCCACTTAGCAGCTGTAACTTGGGATAACAAAAGATTTGATTCTCCCTGTCACAGGCTTTTGTTTATGCAGTGACATCGGCTGGCAAAGCACAGAGAGTAATACTAGTGCTGTGCTTAGCTGCCCTTGATGAGCACAGAGACATAACCATCAAACCTGGGGCAGTGCAGATCCCATCCTGGAAGAGTTGCAGCTGCCCACTGTCCTTTCAGTCAACTTTGATTCTCTAAAGCCCCTGAAAACTGCTACCCAGGAAGCAACTCAACAGTTTCCATCCACTCAATATTAATGTCTTGGACATTTTCCTAGGCACTGTGCAGTCACCTAGTTCTGAAAAGGGATGCCTGGGTTTAAATAAAAGCTAACTTGAGGATGGTGGTATATGTCTGTAGTCCTAGCACCTAGGGGTGGAGGCAGGAGAGTCAGAAATTCTAATCATCCTCAGCTACATAATAAGTTCCACCAGGTTGGCTTGGACTACTTGAGACTATTCTCAAGAAAGAGAGAAAAAGAAAAAAAAACATAATGAAATAAAGACATGGTTAAAATGTTAAAATGGTATTTTTTAAATAAAGAAAATTTTGAAAGAAATCTAAAGGAAAAATGAACCTGTAGAAAAAGTAAAATTAACGTAAACAACCTGGTGCTAAATCGGTACCATGGAATTGCTATCCTGCACTAATAACTAGCAAATAAGAAAATTGGTTTGATTTAACCCATAGTTTAACATATTCTTAATGTTTTCAATACAGACAAAAACAAGAACAAGGACTGGGGGGAGGGCATATCACACAAGGGATGCAGGTATCAAGCATTTTTCTGATGCAACCAGTGACCAAGCAGTGGAAGGTGGGGAGGTCCATTTCACTATAGTGAGACCATAGGCTTGCTATGGAAACAATCTGGAACCACAGTACGCTGCTAGTCACAGTGGTGCATGGAAGAATAGGAACCACACAAGCACAGACACAGGGAACCAGAATTAGAGTGACAGTCACACAAGCCACACAGTGCATGCTACACAGCAGACAGCAAACCCGTCTCTCGGTGGGCAGATTCTTTCTCTGAGAAACAGATGAACAGTCTTTGTGCTCCAGGTCCTACAATCAGCCAACAACATGTTGATATTTATATAAGTATAACAAGCAAAATGTGTGCTTTTCGAATTCCCTGACCCTCCCTCCATTGCCCAGATAATAAAAATGTGTATAAACAGAGCAAATCAAACATGTCTACAGAAATAAAATTAATAAATTAATATATTCTACACCAGTTTGCTACTGTGGGCTGCAGATGATCCTTACAAATAAAGTATTGCTATTAAAGAAAGTGGACTGGACTTTAAAAACCTGAGAAAAGCATATAAGAGCATCAATCTTGACACAAAATTTAAAACATTTTAAACTTGGAATAAATCATACATTTCTGACATTAATTTAAGTGACAAAACAAGGCCCATAAAAATAACCAGTGTCATTTTAAAGGTGGTTAAAATCCTAAATTAACATTTGAAAATTCATTGATTACTGATGGAAGGATTACTGACAAATACAGTCTAATAATCTTTATATAGCTCTAAAATAAAAAAAAATACTTTTACCCCTTTTGTGTTCTAAACTGTGTAACTGTGTTTGTTACTTCATTATTAAACACACACTAAAAGGAGAAACAATGGATTATTCTGATACTGAGCTGATGAACAACCAACTTTTAAATTCAGGAAAATATCCATGGCCATCTTTTTCCATGAAAAGCACAATGGTAAACACTGAGCCTCAGTGAGGTATCACATGGAGACAACCATGGCTTCATGCTGTTCTGTCATCTGCTCTGCACAGCCTGGGCGGAAAGGCTTTAACAGAGTGTGAATTATGAAACATCATGAATGATCCCAACTTCTTAAGATACACTAAGCAAGTCCTCACTGTCTCCAAGCACAAGCTGGGACTTGGCGGTGAGGAGGCCTGGCGTGTTAGTAAGTGAAGACCACACCACTTACAACCCAGTAAGTCTCCATTCTCCTTCCACATTATGAACGTGACCTTCTTTGTTCTATACAGATATAACCATGTCTAATGTTCACTGTGGGGGACTTATGTCCCCACTCCTTACATGGTCTCAAGAAAATGATTCTGATATCTATGGACCATGATAGTTTGTTCAAAATAACATCAAATGCCAGGGATACTTATTTTTATTTTTTAAAATGTCTCGATGGACTTCCCTCTAATTTCCTTCAGAGAAGTCAGTAGAAATTTAAAAACTTGTTAAAACTGTGTTAGTGTATCTAAGGACAAGCTACCATCCTAACTTTCTTCAGAAATATATTCTCAAAAATCCTATATGCAGGTGTTTCTTAACTTTCATTTACCGATATCATTTCAGATAACATTCATTTATCACCACCAGTGAAGCATTGGCAGCATTGTACCAGCATGCCCAGTGATTTTATCTCAGTTAACTACTCAACTTAGTCTTTTTTCAGTAGGTTCTCCATCACCTTTCTCCCTGTTTCTCTTTGCTCATTTCTGAAGCAATATTCGAGTATGGGTTATATCTTATTATCTAAAACTGACATTTATAGAAGAAAATTATCACTCAGAGTTAAAGTAGACCAAGTCAGTATTTGGCCAGCTGAGAGGGGACCAAGAGATCAGGGTCAGCAGGGTGAAGGCGGAGCACATCTTTGACCCCAGCACTCGGGAGGCAGAGGCAGGCAGTTGAATCTCTGTGAGTTCGAGGCCAGCCTGGTCTACAGAGCAAATTCCAGGACAGACTGAAAGCTACACAGAGAAACCCTGTTTCAAAAAGCAAAACAAAAACAGACAAGCAAAAGGTCAAGGTCATCCTCAGCCACAAAGGAAATTCAAAGCCAGTTTGAGTTACAAAAGTCGGTGTTTCAAAAAAGAAAAAAAAAAAACACAAGAGGATGACCTACAGGTCACACCCTGCTTGCGCTGCATACAACGTTGTTTTCCCAGAATGAGAAAGGCAACCTGAGCGACACCTGGCATTGGCAACTGCCACACTCCCAGTTCTCCCTACGAGTCCCACCACACCGCCATGGAGATTTCCTGACATTTCTGCTGTGGAAAGACAGCAGATTGAGTCAGCTGAGAAATAACTGCAGGCAACAGTGCTGCTGCACAGAGCAAGCAACTACTGGCTGCTGCCAAGATAAGGAGGCTTTCTCTATGCAGGCTCAGCCCTCAGAGCAGCATGAACAGAAGCCTCTTCACACAGGCAGCACTGTGATCTAGTTTATCAGTCACTCAGACACATTCTGCCCTTCATCAGGGCATCTTTTCATTTTGCTTTCTGTTCAAAACACTGGGGCACAAAGGATGTTCTTCATCGCACACCACTGAAACGAAATCTTGAGGTAGGGCAAAAAAAGGAAAAAGAAAAACCTTGCCCTAAATTCCCTTTCAAAAGTGAAGCGTGAAAGACCTCAAGCAGAGCACACAGCACCATTGTTGTGGAAAAGGCCAAGGCCTAGGCCGGCAGCATGGCTCTGCTGCATCCTCAACAGCGAAGAAGAATAATAAAAACACCCAGGGAGAAAGGCTCCTCTGGGAAATGAGATTTCTCTTTGTCCTTCCTCTTTATTGTCATTAATATCCATGGGCCCAGCTGTTTCCTTTCTCCAACTAATCCTAAATCAATGTTATAATCCTGACGCTCTTCACTGGGTCCCTGGGCCTATAATACACCTCCATATACCCACTCTCACCCCCTGAAATTTCAAATGTATTTTTAATTGAGCAGCAGAGAACCTGATTATCTGGTTTAGTTTGGTACTGATCTCAAAAATAATTTCTAAATTTTAGAAGACCTGAAATCTTGGGTTTATTGAATCTACTTGAACATTTAAATACCTTTTAATTTAAAGTTAAAAGCTAAGATACAAAAGATAATCAAAATCGAGTATTTAAGGAAGAGAACATATAATATTTCTTTATATATAAAATTATCACAAACTTTCTTTTCATAATGCCACCTTGTTTTGTAAACAGGAAGATGCAGGCTGTCTAATTTTTTGTTACTTAACTATATGGTTACACACCAAGATCATGAGATAAATATCTTTAGTGTTTACAGTTTCCAGACAAAATGTATTATTTATAAGTTAAATTGAGTTTGGTTTTCCAGAGCATAAAGGTACACCATGAATGTGAATTGAAGAGGTAATTCCAAGGAGGAATCTGGTATCACATTGACTCCTGCTGGATTCTACTGAAAGTCCTATTAGTCCAGACAACAAAAGGACTCAGACTTGGAGAAAACCAATGAAGACCACAGCAATATGCAGAGCTATTTATAACCCATTTCTACTAAATTTTACAAGTAAGTTAAAAATGCATCTTTAATAAAACCCTGTACAATAATCAAATTCATAAGATAATGCAGATCTAAAGCAGTTTCTCCTGTGTGGCCATTCTTTAGATTATGAGGTGGGGGTCACCTCATAATTTAAAACGTGATGTTAACTGTCCCTTTACCCGGGTGAGACATAGGATGTCCTCATGACTGACATTTGACTGACTGTAGCTACACAACAGACATTGCTAGACATTAGGTTTGCTTCCAAGTCACTCTTCTTTATTTCCTTCCTATAATTCTTCATTACTAGCCTGACACCCCTAAAAGTTAGAATCTATCTGTCACATCGCTACTGGGCTGAAGGGGAGCCATCTCCAACAGAAGCTCATACCTGTCACCAACAACAGTCAAAGCCTGCTCGTTCAATGAGCCTTCAGGGAGGCACTGCTGTGTGTGCCACACAACTGTGTAACTACCTAGCTTCATCCTTTCTCTTTCCACTTTAGAATACCCTCCTACACTGACCTGATATTAGTCTCTTCTCCGCTGAGGAAACTCCTAGATTGTTAATGGCCATCTTTCTCTCGTCTTATCCCCTCATCTTGGAAGAGACACAAGTGGTCTTAACATATGAAATGCCAAGTTCCCACTGTTGAGTTTTCTAGGTTTAGCAGAAAAATACTATTATCTAAGGCTCAGGGACAAAGGCTCTTTCAACTGTTTGGAAGGTTGTTTGTGGACTTATTCTCTAAAGGATGCTTGGCTTACTTTAATGGTAATATTTGGTATTATGTGATTTTGTAAATTGATTTTTAAAGCCCTAGACAAACAGAGCCAAAACTTTTTTTTTCCATTAGAAGTCTCCATTCTTGACTTTGCTCCATTTCAGTAAGGGTAACTTAGTTCCAATATTCTTCAAGTTAGAATTACATTGTAGGGGGATTTCTGCAGTAAGCTTGGACATTTAATCCCAGTGTGACAGGCAGTGTGGAAACACTCACTAGTTAAACATATCGTATGTCTCCTTCCAAGAAATTAAAAATCTCATTGTGGGGTCTAGAAATGGACTGCCAAAATTCAATCAGAAGAAAAAACACCAGGAAACAGCAATCTGGGAAGGTATTTTCACTGAGGTGTCTGTCTTCTGAAGTTACTTCAATAACCCCAGACACACCTGACTTTTAACCCTAAAAACAGTTAAATACATAAACTAGTAAGCTTTAGTCTCAACAAAGAAAGAACTGAAGTTTTCACCCTTCATGGAAGTTCTCCCTTGATGGAGCGCAAACATTTAGCTTGTGTGGATAGCACTTAGCTGTGGCTGTGAAAAGCATGGCCCTTTCTGCTCCTGTACTATTTTATCAACTAGGTGGCCAGCAGTAAGATGGCAGATGCATTTTTCTACCACGACTTGTTACAACTAATTCCCACTTGTTTAAAATAATCTAAAAAGCAGCAGTACACAAAACCTGTAGGTGCACACAAAGGGAGAAAAGGCAGTAATA
Organism: Bramus lutescens; assembly: GCA_001685075.1. Taxonomy (NCBI): domain Eukaryota; kingdom Metazoa; phylum Chordata; class Mammalia; order Rodentia; family Cricetidae; genus Bramus; species Bramus lutescens. The sequence continues at coordinate 100,608 of LOEQ01001454.1, forward strand.
ATACCCCCTCCACTGAAGTCATGACAGAAATACATACCCAGGCCTTCAGATTCAAAAAGACAGGTTTCGTCCACCCCCAAGTCTCGGCACCAGGATAAGAAATTGGCTGTGTTGTCTCGGGCAAAAAAGGAGCCTGAGGGTGCGCTGGCTTTGCATGGAATCTTCTTCAGGGGCAGAGTCTAGAAGATAAAGAAATCTCAGTCTGGTGGGGTGCTAGGCAAAGTCATCTCAGAGACACATTAAAAATGCTCTTATGCTTTCAACAAAATGCTTTGGAATTTATCTTGTGCTGATAAATATGTTTGTGAAAAATAAAGGAAAAGAATGTAAGGTTATGAAAACTCAGGAGAGGGAAGTCTATGCAGGTGGCTCACACCCTCATCTCAGGAACAGTCACTGCGAATGCACAGAAGCCCTTTTCCAAACACGGACGGATTTTTCTTTTTCTTCGGTGACTATTTTGGTTTTTGTTTCATCTAAATAATCTATCAGTTTTCTACACAAAGTGTATAAAATGTATTTTGCATATCAATGTACAAATGAGATGAATGTATCCTATGAAGCATGCAGAAATAGCATCCAGCTCAGAAAACACAGAAAGTGTGCAAGAACTAAAACCAAAGGAAGCAGAAGAGATCTCTACCTCACACCTCTCCACGTTGGTACCAAGAAAATATACTTGAAGTCTTTAGAGATAACAAGCTGAAGAAATCCTTCTAGCTTCTTTCTTTAGGCAAATACTATAGCTTGACCATGTGGAAATAATTCATGGCTGAGCTCACTGTTTTTACCTTCAAAGGGGCTATTTACATTTCATGTTGTGTCACTTTTGACATAAAAGGATTTGCTTAGGATATGAGTGCTTGTGAACTGAGGAGACAATCCTGCTAACATTTTCCCAGAAATCTTAGCCAGAACTTCCTGTGTGGCACTCTGGCAAGTATAACAACAGGCTTTTCCTTTCACAGAGTGGAACCAGTTTCCAAACACTACACAAAGCCAAGGAGTTTGTGTGATGTCAAAGCTCAAGTCTGGCAGATGTGAGCTACTTGTGACCTTGCTGAAAGATCAAAAAGATTCAGGGAGAATATTTTCATTTAGACTCTGAGACAGGTGTGGCCTCTACTCTCAGAATAAGCAATGTGCATGGATTGCTTAGTTCATTTACAGGACAGTGTAACAACATGAAATAGTGGCCTGACAGAGTTAGTGAAGTCCACACAGTTCTTCACATCAAGAGGCTCCATGGCTATGCAATAAAAATGTCTGTTGCATGGTGCACGCCTTTAATCCCAGCACTCGGGAGGCAGAGGCAGGCGGATCTCTGTGAGTTCGAGGCCAGACTAGTCTACTAGAGCTAGCTCCAAGATAGGCTCCAAAGCTAAAGAGAAACCCTGTCTTGAAAAAAAAACCAAAACCAAAACCAAACAAACAAAAAATGTCTGTTGCTGAAGCCTGTCACGGCCTGCTATCTGATGTGAGAGGCACATTTTTCCAATGCAGATTAAAGCTGACACAGAATCACACTACTGACATTTTTACATGAACATACAAGCATGCCTATGTCTTAGGCACCAAAACTGTCATACTAAATTATATGTACATATATTAATATGTATTATATATGAGCCTGCCTACATGGCAATAACTTTTTGCTTTTCATTATTGTGTGTTGATTATATAAAATACTGAGTTTTGCTGTGACATCTTCATACATGTGCACAACACACTTGACCATATTCACATCAGGCATCATCCTATTCCCCCTTCCCTGAGTTTGCTTTTTCATCTTTAACATCTTTTCTACTTTCACATCTTTTTTAAAATCTGGACACCACACATGTAATATGTATCTTTCTGAGTCTGGCTTATTTTGTTTAAGACTACTGATCTTCAATTCCACCCACTTCCCTGAAAATGATATAATCCACTCTTCTCTACATCTAATTCTTCATTGTGCAGCGTATACCACATTTTCTTTAATCACTCCTTTAGGCCCTTGGTGGACACCTAGGCGGAATCCCTGGCTTGGCTGCTACGAATGATAATACAACAAGCAAGGGTGTATGGCCACCTGTGTGCTATGCTGACTGACTCCTTCCAGCACATACCCAGGACGATTTTAGTTGTTCAATTTTATTTTTATGAGGAATTTCCTTACTGACCTCCATAGTAATTGGACTGAATTACATTTAGCACCAAAACAGTATACTGTTCTTTCTCCCTACCCCACAACCTTATAACCATTTGTTGCTTTTTACTACATAATAAGTAATATCTCATTAACTGATCTAGTTCAGGTATCAGCAAGGGTTTTGAAAGAAATGCCTCCACATGAGTCTCAAAACTAATCATATATATTACTGTGTAATGGTTCCTTTATAAACTATTCATGAACATCTATTAGTATTTTAAGCATAAAATCAAAATACGTGTCTTTAAATCCAGCAATTTAGTTCTAAGAATATATACTATTCAACATTGACTAAGTAGAAAAAATAGAAATAAGAATATGTCAGGAGAGAGCTAGTGGGGTAACAGAGTACACAAATGCAATGGAGTTCATATGATCATTTCAAAGGAAAAATCATGTATCTACTGAGGCATAAATGTGATCAGAACATACTCTTAGACAGAAAGTAATTTACATGTATGTACTATGACTTGTGTAGGTTTGCACAGATGACCTAGGCATAGTTTAAATTTCATATAAAAACATTATGAATTGTATATTTATGAAATAAAATTTATAAATATGTCAAGAAAATATGCATCAAATTGGAGGGCAATTACCTTTGAAGAAGAGGTTGGGTGATTAAATAGGATTCTGAGTGTCTTGAGTGTGGCAAGGGAATCAACTAATTTTTAAATTTTGATAAACTGATTCTAATAGGCACAAGAGGATAATGGTCATTATATTGAACAGCAGATTAGATGCAAAAGCAAAGCCTTTATCTGATGTTTCATAAAATGTATTTGATACTTGTCTACTTTCCTTCAAAAGAAAAATAATATCTCCATGCATTCTAACCCTTTTCAAACAGAGTATTTCCCATGTATAATAAAGATACTCAATGGTACAGGTCAAGGATTTTACTTGAAGTATGAATACACAACATAAAAACGGAATTGTTCCAGTGTCAGTGTGCTTAGGCTTCAAAGGGATGATTGTCGCTACTCTACGGCATAGCATGTATAGCCTATACATGGGGGCAAGCAAGATCTTGTCCAGTACACTGCTTCTCTGATGGCCACAGTGGTCATGCACAGGAGGGATTGGCTTCACTACTGACACAGGGTGGCGTTAAGAAGAAGTAACTCTTGGATACCTGGGATCCCCTCTAGAGTCAAGACTCTTGCCAACCCTAAAATGGGTGCCTTAAGTAAGATATCTGCTTCCCTGCTCCCATAACCATCCTTCCTCTATCCCAACCATCACAACCCCCCAA
>LOEQ01001454.1:104983-131078 GCA_001685075.1 Bramus lutescens
TTGGGAGGGGGCAGGAGGTAGAAAATTTTTTATAATAATAATAAAAAAAGAAGTAACCCAGAGTCTACAGTGTCTATCACAGTGGAGGCACACAATCTATGTTTACATATGGCTCTCTCTACTAAAGTGTCAATGCACAGCAACTTGCATTGAGTGACTGACTAACACACAGCCTCTCCATCTTCGGGATGAAGAAGCTGAGCTTGACCACAGTTCAAATTACATCACCCAGTTTCACATCCTTAAGCTTCAACTATTCAATGATAGATCAAATTTGATTTGAGCCCAGTGTATTTCAGCATGTGGTATTTCCCAAGTTTGGGCTAAGAAAAGTTAAAGAATTACGAACCATCTGTCACCTGTTCCACACATTATAAGGAAAAGTCAATCAAAAGAACTAAGAAAATGCTGTCTTTAATTTCTTTTACATTGTTAACTGAAATTTTAATTCGGGCAGTTTAAGTAAGTTTCTTGTTCACAAAAGCTCAAGGCAGACTCCTATTCTTAATTACATCAAGTAGACATTTCAGATATAAAGCAGAAGTTGATGTGGTACTGGCCAAGAAGTAATATTGTTTCTTTTCCAAAAGGTATGTGGAGTGTGCTGTTCAAATATATAGGCAATGAAGTCACCTTTTCCACAGTGGAAATAATGTTTCCATTTGAATTCCTGTTGCTCTCTGATTCCCTGTATACTTTAATGAAAAGTAATCTCTCTTAGTAAAAAAAAATTTGCTTACATTTAGAGTATCAAAGTGTGTAATTTCAAACACCATGCCATTTTAGAAAGGATGAAAATGAGGGCTGGCAAGAAGGTTCAGGTGGTAAGGACACTGGCCACCAGCTGTGATGATGCCTGAGTTGCACATGACCAGCTGATGGGAGAAGGTTGTGACCTTCTCACATGTATAGTAGCATATGCACACCCATGCTTATATACACACAATAAACAAATAAATGTAACAGCTCAGACATCAGGAACGCTTATTGCTCTTGGAGAGGACCCAGGTTCGGTTCAAAGCACCCATATCAGACAGATCCTGGCCACCTAGAACTCCAGTTCCAGAGAATCCAGTGCCTTCTTATGGCCTTTCTGAGCACCGCATGTATTTGGTACACATAAACTTACACAGGCATGCATGCATAAATAATAAATAAACCTAAAAAAACCCCACCATTTTTAAAGGAGTGAAATATGTTCTTTAAGATAAAAATAAATTAAAATTAAAGAAAAAACTTAATTATTTTGCCATTACATCTTTCTTAAAACTCGGTAATAGGACCTTGTACTTCAACATCAATTTAATACAGAAGCAACTGAAAGCTTCAAGCTGGAATTCTAAATGGAACTTTCACTTCCTCTCCTAGACAAATTTCACATGATAGAGATCTGGCTGTTGATGCTAATTCTGTTATGGCCATCAGGTTGTGATATCACAAAATTACTCAATGACAAAACAATATGGAGCTTTCTGACCACATAGGCTTGCCATAACTTTCATCCTATGAAATCCAGAGGATAATTGCTTAGAAGGTTCACCGCAGTCCAGTGTAAGGTCCCACAGTAAGAAGTATATGAATAAAACAAACTGGAATCCAAGAGTTATGAATTTAAAAAATAAAAATCTCAAAGGTGGAGGATAGGGATGTGGATCTGTGGGAATCAACAGGGAGGGGTTGGGTAAATATGATCAAAACACATTGTAAGAAAATTGCTAAAGAACTAATAAAATATTAAAAATTAGAGTTAAATATATGCATGATCCCTTTTAGTTACTTGGAACAAATCTCCGTTATAACATAAAGTGATAGAAATTAAGATCAAATCTAGATTCAAACTCCACACTTAAAAGAGAGATAGGCAGTGGGCACTAAAAGAGTATTGGTGAGTTAGTGACCTCTGTCTGCTAAAGCCCTGGAGCTACAGAAGCTCATTCATAATTAGTAACAAGGAAGCAACCAAATGGCTTCAGGAGCTGAGGTAGGAAATGAAGTGGTCATATGGCTGGACAACAAAATATTAACCAGTGATTAGCAGAAATAAGCCGTGGAAAAGCACATGCTAACTTACTCAGGTACGTCACAACCTGTAACAGGCAAGGCAAGGAAGACAATGAAAATATCTGGGAGACTGGACAGGGTACCTGCTGATGAATCATGAAGACATCTGACAGCTTCCAATCATCTCTAACTCCAGTTCCAGGGGATCTGATGACCTCTTCTGCCCTTGAGTACCCAAACATACATATCTGCACATGAATGTACAGACACGTGTGTATACACTTACATTGATACATGCATGTGGACCAATGAAATTTATTTTTTTTTAAATCTGGAACAGTGGGCATAGGGAGAATCTTAGGACCCTAAGGTCAGTGAGACTATTCTGTAGGGTGCTGTGTTGATGGACACCTGTCATTATATACTGTCAGAATTCATACGTTGAATGTGCAACCAGAAGAGTGGACTCTAGTGATCTTGTGTGCCGGTGAAAATGTGTCGATGAAGAATCATGGTGGAAACGGAGGCACCACCCTGATGAGCTTAACACAGAATATTAATTTACACCAAAAACATCTGTAACGTTTATAATCTGTAGCAGCCAAGCTCTTCAAGCAGAAAGTAGAAAACAGGACCCTAGTGGCTTTGGGGGAGGGGGGTGAGAATGGGAGACATGGCTTAAATAACAGAAAGAACAAGAAATAGAACTGATAAGCCGACATGCTCACTAATGGGCTATGCATTTGAAAACCATCAAGAGAAAGGATCTGCCATGTTCTTGCTGCAGAAAGGATTACGATGGTTATGCTCATCAAATTGATTTTAAAATTCAGTGTATATACACATCCATGATGTATAAGTCACAAATATGTTCATTTTTTTTGCCAATGATACCTCAGTAAAGCTGAAAATAATTATTTCTATAATATGTTTTATGTTATTAAGTTTCTTAAGAAGCAAAAGATACTTTCCAAAGGAGAAAAACACAGTTGTTTTTTGTTTTGTTTTGATTTGTTGGTTTGGATGCAGCAGGAGATATATAGATATAAATATAGATAGATAGATAGATAGACAGACAGATCTGACAATAATAATCAAAGAAAATAATTTTATATACTTTGGCATGAATACATTCTTTCAATTTGATTTTTTGAAGTGGGGTATTTCTATTCTGTAGACCTGGCTATCATGGAACATACTATGTAGACCAGGTTAGCCTTGAACTCACAAACACCTGCCTGCCTCTGTCTCCCAGGTGTTGGAACTAAAGGCATACACCACCATGTACTGCTCTTTCAATGTGTTTACACCATGCACTCACATGGGACCCCTTATCCAAGAGCTGTCTGTAAAAATCCTTCTGTTATTCCCACTGCTTACATATGGATCAAGAGATCAGTTTAAAAGCTCTGGAAGTTTAACTCTGCACTTAAAATCCAGTTCACTGAGGAAGCTACTTTAAAAAACTCAGGAGACATTTAATCTAATTCAGCTCAACTTATCATGACCAAACCCCAGCTCTGTGATAGTTGTCACTCTCCCGGGTGAGGAATGAAGGACAAACAGATATATGACCAAGGTTCTTTCTACTTGTCACTCTTGCTGAGGAGTCAAGACTCAGATGGCACTGAAAGAGTTAAAACAGACGTGCAAGCCATGGCTTAAACTCAGCTCTCCGGATCCTTAATGTTCCTCGCCTAGCTCTGGGCAGAGGCTGTTGGAGCAGCAGTAGAGGACCATCTTCCTGATGATCAGTCACTTACAGAGCTCAACGACTGCAAAAGCACCAAAGGTCAGCGCATTCCAGAGAAACACCGGACAAACTGGGGCAAGCTGGGCATTGGGAAATGAGGACATGACATGATGGAGCTAGAAACGCGACCAGGAAGAAAACGAAAGCGCTTCATGCCCAGCAAGTATTTATAAACATTGGATGCTCAGCCAAGGTCACAAGCTCCTGATGGGCTTGCAGAGGCCGAGGTGAACACATAAAGAAAAAGATGGGAATGGCTGGCTCTGAGGTGCTATGAGGAGGGTGAGCCTGGGAAGTGGAGGCTCACCCAATATCCAGGAGGGTAGCCCTTTACATTCCTGTAACTCACTGTACCCACAGGGAACTATGGCCCCAGTAAGGTTCTAAATTTAGAGGGACATCAGAAAATGCAGGACATTTTAATGTAAAAATCTTCTGAACAATTGAATATGTGGACAGAAGCATGAGGTTGCCAGTTGACAATCTCTGTGCATAATGCAGAATAATAAAGGGGTTTATGATTTGAAACTCAGAAGCATCCCAAATACAAGTAAGTTTTAGAAGATAAAGTACTATTTTTCTCAAGAACAGATTGAAAGATAAAAGCATTTTAAAAATAACTTATAAAAAACAGACATTTCTTTCACTACCTTTGGAAAACTTGTACATCATGTGGAGATCTTTGAGACTGCATGTGTGAGATATATATACATGGAGCATGACAGTTACTCAGAGAAGGGCATTTTGGATACCTGAGTGACAGGTCCCTGGGCTCTCAACAGAACAAGTAATCATTATTTATGATGAATAAGGCAAATAACTGGCAGTTTTTAAGTGTTTTCATGAATAATATACATCTATTTTCTATCATTCTTCCAAATACATAATTAAAGACATAGGCTATAAAATTCCCTTTAAAAGATATTAAATTTCTCATTTCCCACTGTGCATGCTCTAAGATGCAATCATTTATAAATATTGATAACAAATTCTGAGTTAATAGTCAGTAATCCTATTGCCTTTGTAAGTCTCTTCTCAGCACCCATCTCAAGTCACTCAAAACAGAACTCCATCCTCAGCAGTTCACAGCTCTTCTGAGGCTGTGCTCTGCAGCCAATACGTATTAGTGAGGCTAGTAAATTCTCAAACACGCTCAACACAGGCTGTCTTGTCCCCTGTGTATTCCTTAATTTTCTAATTTCAATGCATTGCAGAATATTTTGGAGGCATACCACATGGGCCCATCAATCAACTAGATGGAACCAAGAACAGATATTTAATCTATTTAACCTTTTTAAAACTAGGGTCCAACATTTGTATTGAGAATTAAATGAGATAGCATGAAGAATACTATTCTAATTCCCATATTAAAACTTATTTTCAATAATGATATTTTTTCCAACTACATGTCTACACTCAGGGCCATTTACAAAATACATAATAAGGATTAAGTATTATTGATACTATTAAGTCTGTAATCACCATAATAAGCTAACAAATAGAGAAGAAAAAAATGAACTTTAAAACAAATGTTTTCTGTTTACAATAATTACTTACAATTCGCTTCTTCCTTCTGACTTCTTCTGTTATGTTGTATATTAATCCCTTATTTCTACTCGAATCAGAGGGAGGTTTTCAAAGGGCAAATCGGATTGTTTCTCATACTTAAAATCTTCAGTGACTCCCTAGTGCACATGGCACAAAAGCAAACCTTTCCAGAAAAAGGTTTCCACAGCTTGCCTGGCCCCTCCCACTAGGAGAAGGTTTTCTCGACCACCCTGCCTCCCATCTCTCTCACAGACATGCTGAGTCTGTTCCCAGGCCTTCATTCTCTGCTTGCTGCCCTCACTATAGGCTACTCTGATAGTCCTTCTCTCAGCCACACACACACCTATTGTTCACCTAAATGTTGGCCTCAGGTCAGGTGTCATGCAAAATGTAACCCTTTCACGATTACTTTCAGTTGAGGAAAAAAAATCCACATCACACCTGCAAGCTTTTTGCAGTCCACTGACTTTCCCTCCAGACCATAAAGATTTTAGAGGAATGGGATACATTCAGAATGGTTCTGAACTTTATCCCAGCACCTGGTATAAAACCTGCCAAACAGAACATACAAGATACTGACACATAAACAGGATGTGCCTGCAGCTAAATAGCTAAAATGCAGAGAGAGAGAGAGAGAGAGAGAGAGNGAGGGGGAGGGGGACATGGACAGAGAGAAAGAGAAACACATATATACCCCTGCACGCACGAGCACACACAGAGAGGGGGAGAGCGAGATGGAGAGGGGGAGGGGGGAGAGAGAGAGAGAGAGAGAGAGAGAGAGAGAGAGAGGTACACACTGCATACACACAGATAAAATCAGTTCTAGCAGTTCTGATTACTCCTTTATGCCTTCAGTTTGTCACTACAGAGTCATCACTCCAGCTCACAGTACTGACACTCTTTAATGTTTCAGGCATTAGAAAGATGCACAGACTACAAAATGTCCCTCCATTTCTGGGTGAGGTGGGTTGGGTTTCTGCACACTGCCGTAAGACTAGCCTTCTGAAGTGCAATAGCTTGCCAGCTTCACCAGGTCATGGGCAAAAAGCTGCCTCATGCACTCTCCACAACAACACTAAATAGCAGAAAAACTCCTTTACTCATCTGCTTGTACATTTCTTCCATCAGTAAGCAAATTTGTGATATGAGAGGAAGCCACAGGTCATATCCCTGGGGCACCCAGGAACACTTTGTATGGGCATGCTAATCTATGATCCATCCCCAGTCTTGTACTTCACCTGCCTTTCCAATTGCAAACCAAGACATCTTTATTCATTTACTTCCCCAAGGCCAAAACACTAGACTAATCTCTGATTTTCACACTATATAATTCAATTCCAGATTGCTGCATGCTCACCTGGTCTCAGGGTCATGCAGAAGCCACCTACCTTCTAGTTGTGCTGTCAAAACCTAACATAGTGTGTCTGTTATTTCTTACCTGGCCTGAACAATTCATTCCAGTCCATTCTCCACACAGTCAGTGTCATTTCTAACAAGGTTGTATCACACTTATCAATATTTTGATAATAATTCACTTATCAATTTATGTACATAATTGACACTTAAATGCTTATCAGCTGCAAAGCATCTTTGAAAGGTAGTATAGGACAGGTTCCCCATTCAGGAAGACCTAGTCCAAGGGACAGTGTCTGTAGAGTGAGAAGGAAGTCTCATTTCCCTGAGGGGTGAAACCTTAGGAAGACAGAAGATCCACTGAAAAAATGTTCTGATGAATTTACTAAAGGGGAAGACCACCTTAGTGTAGCGAGGGGAAGTAGAGGAGATCATGGGAATATGATCCAGTGGGCAGGTGCAGATCAGGGCATGAAGGGCTCTAGTGTTAGTAAAGACTTTGGCTTGTCTCTAAGCAGTGAGGACTCTGCTGGAGAATTCTGATCAACGAAGTGATGTGGGCTGACTTTAGTGTTAAATAACCTGATGGTCAGATCAGCATCTGACAGAATAGCCAGTTAAGAAATATTTGTTTATTTTATCAGAGCACAAGGTACCATGTGTGAGGAGAGTAAACTTAGACTTCCCTTCAAAGTGGCAACCATGAGAATATAGAACAATGCACAATTTAATTCCCAGTCATAATTTACCATTAATTAATCTACACACACATTCACACATGCATACATACTCACACATGTACATACTTATGCATGAATGCTAATACATAAGCACACTTATGTTCATATGTGCACACACCCACACATGCACACTTTGCACACATATATGCATGCATATACACAGGAGAGGAGGACCCCAGGGGCCAGCCATCTAGCCACATAGCCAGCCACAGAGTAAAAAGGGGGGAAAAGATATACAAAATAAAGGCAAAAAATCCAGATGCAAAGCAAACAAGAAGAGGAACAGGTTGATTTAAGTTAGAAAATCTGGCTAAAAATAAGCAAGCTAAGGTCAGGCATTCATAAGGAAGAATAAGTCTCCGTGTATTCTTTTGAGAGCTCAGTGGCAGGTCCCTAAAGAGTAAAAAGAAATCCAACTACACTTTGTAGTTGCGATTTTATCTTCAGGGTTCCTGCTGACTGATTATGACCTGTGGATATATGTGGGGTCTTTTTCCCCTATGACATCGTATCAGTGTGGAATGCTCCATTTCATATTGGAGAAGCACAGTCTCTATGTTGACACATACACATATATACATATACACTTATATACAGACATATATGTAAATATATTTATACACACATATATACTCACAAGTACACAAATGTACACATACATATATGTACATTAAATATATAAACACATGCATACACATATACACATAAGTATATTTACATACATATTCACATAATACAAATATGCATAGATATGAATGTACAATACACATATATGTTCACACATTCACATATATTTGCATACTTATGATATAGTTAAAATTTCTAAATTTGTATTTCATCCTACAAATCTCTAGCTGTTCTCATTTATTCTGTAAACTCTGTCTGACATAATATTCTAGTAGCACCCCACATCAGATAGAATCATGGACATATTCCCAATACTCCCAGTGTGCACTGGGACAACCCTCAATTGGAGATGAGCAAAACTGCCTTTACTTTACTAAGCTCTAACAAAAGTTTACTCACCAGTGTAAAAAGAAAAAACGTGCCTTCTCGTCAAGTGAAGATGTGGGGTTTGTTTGCAAAGGAGCAGACATTTGAAAGTATGACATACTGCTCAACTGTAAAACTGTAGAATAAGGTTTTAAAAGGCAAGCTTGTTGCTTCTGTTGTGTTTCATGGTTATTTTCATTGTTGTGAAGATGGTTTCCACTCCTAGGATCTATTTCAATAAATTGGTTTGGCTTGTGCTGTTTGTGCTGGTTTTATTTCATGAATTTAAAAACAACATCACAAGAGAATTTGGATTCCAGCCACGGTCAGAAGCACAATACAGGAAGGATCTGAAGGAAGACTTGGGCATCCTTCATCCGATGGGACACAGAGTACACATTTCCTGCAGTCATCCCCAACATAAGGTTCTTTTCTTCCTCTACACCTGGAGGATTTCATTCTTTATTAGAAGTCATGACTGAGCCAGTTTTCTTGAAGTCACCCACCGGCTTCAATGTATCACTCTATTAGTTAGTTTTAATGTGGGGCAATGATTTCAATATATCCAGCAGCCAGGCAGGCTGTGCTGGTGTGAAATTAGACATGACCAGTGAAATAATGCCAGCACAAAACACATCCCAGACAGCTTCATGCATGATATAGAATTCACATCCAAACTGTGGACTGAAACAAAGGAAGCATTCACCCAACAGCTCCAGAGAACTCAGGAAAGTGCTGGAAGCTCTGCACTGTAAATTACCTCATCTGAAAATACCATGCCGGCTCTGTGATGCAGCAGAGTACTTTCCTGGGCCACACACACAGAAATAGCATGAGCACTCACATTTTAAATGACCCAGAAATCCCCAGACACTTGTAAATGAAGAAATACCTCTTTTCCTTAATTTTCAGCTCCTTGCAAACGGCTGTCATTTTAAAAACCTAACTGTTCCTCTTTTTACAAAATAACTTGCAAAGTCACTATTGATTTGTTCAAATGCCTTGAATATCTCCAAAACATTTAGAAACAGCTCATTTTCAAACAACTAATTTCTCATTTTCCATATGGGGAGAGTTATTTTTCTTGACACTATATTCTACATTCTCCTGCCTTGAAAGCAATGACTAAAATTAGTGCTATCAGATATCATGGAAATACTCGATTCTCTTGCCAATGGGCCTGAATGTGGTTAAGGCAGGAAGTGGGCCTGAGGCTGAAGAGATGATGTCATTGTGGAAAAATTTGGTAGATTTATTTCCTGCTAAGGAGCCAACTCTACTAATGCTGGGAAGTTACACAGAAGAAGTATGTGCTCACGTGCCTGCTTGTGTGTTTGTGTGTGTGCCTTTGTGTTTTTCATGTGGGGGGCCTGTGTGTCTGTCTGTATGCACTTTTTTTTACATACATGTGCATATGTATGTTTGTGTGTAAGTCTGTTTTTATGCTGGAATTGTCAGTCCTTATTGACCCTGTCCCATGCCAAGCTGGTTCCTCTCCTCTCCCCAAAACAGTCCCATCTTCTGCTTTCATGTCACATGTTCTGTTTCCTTCCCTTTTCCCCCTCCATTACAATTCATACTTCTGTCTCCTGAACCCCCTTTTAGAGCTTCATGACATGTAAACACCACACACACACACACACACACACACACACACACACTTAAATCTAGGTCATGCCATTTTCCTTTAGCTGCTATTTCTTCAGCTCAACCTGCACACGTGTAGCCCTTGTGTAATCAGTTGGGAGTTAAACATGCTACACTCCTTTGCACACTATTCTTATCCCTCTCTGCAGCACAGAACCATGGACTCCTTAGCTCTGAGTTCCACCTCGGCATCTCTCTGTAAGACAGTCGGGATGGAAATTCTTCAGGTAAGAAAAGCATCAACCGAACCAGCAGCTGCCTGGATGAGCCATGGTCAAAAATTAAGAAATTAAGAAATCAGAAAGAGAGAATTTTAATTTATGGGAAATCATTTACTTCAGTATACTTATGATACTTTTACTTAGAGAATCTTGAGAAATTAGAGTTTATCACTAACTTTTCTACTCTATTATATTCTCTTTGCGTTACCCCACATAATTGTTTTACACATATTTTCACCCATATTCCTTCCAGATCATCATGGTTCATTTTCGATCGGTTTAGTCCTAGTATATCATATTTTGAAAAACATTTTTTTAAGTTTAAAGTTGTTTTATCTATTTTGGGGGTTGGTTTTATTTGTGTGTGTGTGTATGTGTGTGTGTGTTTTGCTGGGGCAGTCAAATCTAAGGGTTCACACATGGTAGCCAAGTTCTCTTCAACCTAGCTACACTAGCAACTAAGATTATATATATTTTCTTGTCTAGATTTTGTCAGTGTTGAAGATCTCACAGGAGTGTGCTGAAGCATGGTACCAACAAAAAGATGTTCTGTAAACAAAAAGAACAGGTGGCTTTTTTCATTTTTTTTGATCTTTCAGAATGCTTTTATTGACAGTTACTGGAGAAGTATAAGGCATGGCCACAGGCATATTCTGAAGTGACGCAGAGTTCATTCTCTCAGCAGCGACTAGTCTGTACCGGATACTACAGTCTGGCCCTGTGCACTTGAATGTGTTAGAGCATGCAGACAATGCTCAGGGACCAAGAAAGAAAGTGTTCATATTTACTGCTTACTTAGCTGTGGGTGCACAGAATCCTATGGTAGTGGTATCCTGCAGCTTAGGAGTCCAGGTTCTCTGTGTAGGCAGGGTGTGACAAAAGTCTTATCTGACAAGGATGTTCTTTCCCCTGAGCAGGGATTAAACGTGTAATGCTCATTTCCTTCTTTGGACTTACTGCAGCCTTCTATTAGGTAAAAGAACTTCACCCCTCCCCCTTAACACATGCTTCAAATTGATCTAACCACCTGGGATCCTCTGAAGTCAGAAAAACACTGATGTCTGAGGCAACAACTCTCAAATAAATGAGATAAGTGGGAAAAAATGTTGGGAGCAAAGGAGACTGAACCCCTTGAATACCTTGCTCCATGACGACACCCCATAATCAGTCTTTAACACAAATAAGTAGAGTTGTGACTGGTGGGAAGGAGCTCAGTAAACACACAAGGAAAGACTGTCTGGACCAGGATGTACAAGGATCATCCTCTTTACTAGATATGCAAAGTTTGGGCACTGACCTGAAGTCAGAAAGCACACAATCTAATCAACAAAACATGGGCTTGTCATCCTACTAGTTTCGTCTTAGTAGAATATTAGAGGGATTGAAAGATGGCTCATTGCGCAAAACTCAGAACTAGCATGAGGATGTGACTTTGAGCGGCAGCATCAATGTAAATCCAGGTAGGCATTATAGTACACCTATAGTCCCAGATCCTGGAAGTCAGATGTCCCAGGTCAAGCTGGCTAGCTACACTAGCTAAATTGAGGTAAGCTCTGAAATCAAATGAGAAACACAGATTTGTCAATACACAAGGTAGAAAACCATTGAAGAAGACAGGCATGAATGTCCACACACGTGAACATGCTAATACACACTATTGACATTGCACACATATATACAAGCAAAACCAAGATCGGACATATAGGGTAGTAGAAAGATTAGGTTTATATTCTTTTCATCATTCAAGAACCTCAAATCCAATGATGTTCAGGCTGATATTAATAGTAAATTTTGTCATGTTTTTATACACATACTAATTAAATCAAAGTTTTCATTAAACTGTCATAGACTTGGCTCAGATATTTCATACATTTACCATATGATTCTGTTATCTCTGTTGCAACCATACTATGTAAGGAAGTCACCTATAAAGCAAAGGCAAAACTTTTAACACCCTAGAGAAGCTGGTTATAAACTGAACATATTGAATTACAGAATCCAATTTCTTCATAAGTGGAGTGTCTCACCAAATGAAAGCAGCCATGAAAAATTCTCAGTATACAGCTAAAAGATTTTCTATAAATTGCCTATCATAATCCAAACTTGATTTCAGTATTGAGAGCATTAAATAATTCTTAATACAGAAAACCATGAATGTAGCAGATTTTACACACTTGTTAAAATATGTTTGCCCAGCTATAAAACTCCAAATGAAGCATCAATAAAGAAAAGCAAAAGTAATGCTTGGAAAATGAAAAGATAAAATTAAAACTATTAGAAGAAATCATCAAGACCTTCATGGATATGATGTCTTTAACTAATTCAGAGGAAAAGCTGACAAGCTCGTCTATTATTATTGTCATTGTTCCTAAATTCAGTATGAAATATGGCATAGTCATCACACATACACACAAATATATACATAATGCACAGACACACAAATACACAGATACACACACATTGACATATACATTATGCATATATATACATACACACACATTGACATTTACATTATACATACATGCACCAATATACATATACTCACATATGCATGCATAAAAAAACATAAAATATAGACAGACATAAAACACATATAGACAGCACATACAAACACACACACTAACATAAACAAATAGACATATGTACAGCATACATAGGCACATATAACATGCAAATATACACAGACTGATACAAACAAACACACGCACAAACATACATACATACACACATGCAAGACAGAAACCCATAGACACTCACAAACACTGATACACACGTAGATGCACATACTCTCATACACAGACACATAACTACAAACACAAATGCACACAAATACATGCATGTGTGTAGGGCACATATACACACTTACACACCCAGACTCACAGACATACAGAGACTCATACATGCACATATATACAACACATGCATGCACACAGGACATACACAGAGACAAACACAGAATAGACACAATGATGCAGCAAAATTTTTAGATATGCACAAGTGAAAGGGTCTTTTTCCCTCTGGGAAATATTTAATGTAGTCCTAACTCACAGGCTTTAGTAAATTCATTATTATTTAATACAGGCCTAGATGGAATAGCAATAAAATGGTGTACAATCTTAAGCAATCAAGCTCTGTGTCTCTCCTCTCTCCCCTTCTTTTCTCTCTGTCCACCTCTCCCCATCTCTAAGAAATAGTCTCATGTAGCCCAGGCTGGCCTTGAACTCAATATACAGTAAGGATGACTGCGACCTTCTCATCCTACTGCCTCCACTTTCCAAGTGCAGGGATGGTAAGATGTGCACTAGCATGCCCCAGTTCTCCTAGGTATCCTTCTTCACTATGGAGAAAAGCCTGATTAAAGAAAGACAGTTTGACAAAAACATGCCTATGAATAATAATGACCACTGTGATAGTAACCATTTTGATTTTCATCTTTTGAAAACGCTGCATTGTTCATAGGCAGGATGAATGCTATGGTGATTTAAGAAATCATTAGGAAATACATATATTCTTCCAAAGACACAAAAGAAAATTCAGCCAAGAGCTATCACGCCAAATGAACTCAAATTCGCTTGAGTGCTCAAGCAGCAGAAGTGAAGCAGCACCACATTCTAAGCTTTTCTTCAAAAACCAAAGCTAGCTTTGTGTACTAAAGTAAGCTTATCACAACCACAGTCAAATTTTTGCACTATATTTAACTAAAAAGACTGGGGTTAAGAAAATCCAAATTTTATAAAATCTGACTTCAGTTCTTGTAAATTTGCAATAAAATTTTTATCTTGTTACTTTTTGCTTAATAGTTTTACTATAGAAATAGAAATAATAACTAATAACTCTCCTTCATGTATGGAAGGGATGTTGCTGGACTGAAAAACAATTCTTAAATAAAAACATACTCATGAATAATAATAGCTAATTCATAATAATGAATAATAAATAAACCATTTTGATTTTCATCTTTTGAAAATGCTGCATTGTTCACAAGGTATATGCTATTTATCCAAAGCTGTTAATTACTACATTATAAGCAATTACTACTAATTCTATATTACAGATAAGAACTAAGACTTAGACACAGCCAGTCAACAGATAGTTCAAGCTTACTCAAGCTAACACAGCACATAGGCAAAGTCTCTATACTCCAGGCCCATGCTCTGAGTCTGTTGTATACTCCACTGTCCCATAAATACAGCTCTGTTGATCCTTCCTTCAAATTTAAAAAGTCATCTTCCAAAACAATCAAAACCAAAGAACTCTACAGTATTCTTAGTAGGGTTTTCCTCTGTGTGATGCTGACCTTGGGCTCTGGTCTTTCTGTTCCCAACAAAAATGCAGATCAGCAACACCTGCACACGGTAAGATAGAACAGCCAAGGAAGCCTAGTGGCTATGCTGATTGCTTTAAAGTAAAATTTCTGTACAAACTGGCCTCTTTTTAGCATATGCTTTCTTACTGCTAAACTAAATGGAGGTGAATTCCATTACAGTAGAGATCCAGCATAAGGACACCTGTCTAATATGAAGTATTACATGGAGCACTTTCCATGAAAAGCAAGGTCATCAGGAACTAGACTTGGAGGGAGTGTGTCTGTTATGTTCTTGCTCATATGCATCCTAGCCAGGGGAGCTGTATAAATCCCTTAGAATCTGAAACCTTCCAACTGAGAGAGAAATGGGAAAAGAAAATGCACCAGTCACCATGCAGCCCAGAGCAAGGGTCTCCTGGGTGGCCTTTGAGGAATGTGTCCAGGAAGATCTTGTAGGGAAGCAGACAGCACATTCAGGTAGGGTACAATCAAATGGCAGTCAATTGGTACTCATGGTAAGAGAATCTGCAAGGCACTGGATTAACTGACAGCATCACACAGCTGTAATTAAAAAAAAGAACTGGAGCTCGGATTGGTTTAGTACACAGTAGTTTAAAGAGTGATATAAAATAAGAAAATGTCATAGTGAAACCAGTAGGATGCATAATCAACATCTGTTAATAAAAACTTGAAAAGAAAACCCTTAAACAATAGAACTATATTTACATAGGTATCAAAATAAAATACATCAAACTAAGTGTCTGATGACAGACATGCACATGCACTGCACCGCTGTTACACCAGAGGCAAAAACCGTTTATAAACCGTATGTTGAATCCCCCTTGAAATTGTCTTCAACATTGTTTTAATGTTTTTTTTCCTTACACATTAGAAAAGTATTATCTTGTTTACTCAAAATTAACAAATATGATATTTTCTCAGTGTACTTGTAAAAGCTAAGAAGAATAGAACTAAGACACAAAAAGAAACTGAAAAATTAAGAAAATAAGGTAATTTGCCTAAAGTTACTTTGTTCAATGATACTACTCATTAAAACACAAAAATTGCATTCCAGATAGCTCACAGCAGTATTCTGACACACTCACTGCTTTTGGAAACAAGACCTCTTCAGTAAACCTTTCTGTTCATTTCTTTTTACCACTGCCTGATGACACAATTATATGTTTACTATTTTTTGACAGCATCTCAGATGAAGTTGTTTGTATACAACGCTCTCTTGAAACAGCATCCCTTTTCTATAAGCTTTCATTTAATTAGTTTTACTGAAAGGATTATGGATTTTATATAACTAAAAGAGAGGATACATGTCCAATGATTATAAACTCGCTTCTGTGCTTTGTTGTTACTGCAGACCTTGATGCATTTATTCACACCCAATTCTCACACTGAACCCTGTTCATAAGTCACTGCAGAAATAAATGCCTGCTCTTAGCAGTGCAGTCTGTACAGAGACCCAAGATGCAGGGACCCGTCTCTCACCATTGCCTACTACATGGGGACCCTCCACACAGGAGCACCCATCTCTCAGCAGTGCCTACTACATGGGGACCCTCCACACAGGAGCACCCATCTCTCACCAGTGCCTACTGCACGGGGATCCTCCATACAGGAGCACCCATCTCTCACCAGTGACTACTGCACAGGGACCCTCCACACAGGAGCACCCATCAGTGTATTCTGCATGGAGACTTCTGTGTGGGGACCCTCAGTGCTTTCTTCCTGGGGACTTTACCTTGGCAGGCTTGTTGGCATCCATGCTTTCTTTGAATTTCTCCTGCACAGTTGCTGCAAGCTGACAGAGCAAGGCACCATTATCCAACTTCTCCATGAATGTTTCTGCTGTTATCTCTTTCCCTGAAATACCACAAAAGAGCATTATAAAAACATTCTTTCCCTAGTCTGGGCATTGGACTCACACTAAGAGCATTATTTCATTAGGAGCTCCTTCTACTCATTTCTAGAGAAATCACTGAAAGGGGCACTGACTATAAGAATGGTTTATTTAGCATTTTATGTTTTCATTTAATCTCAATATTTTATATACATTATAACTGTAAAAAGTTGTATTTCACACTAACTAGACAAAACTCACACCATTTAGCAACCAGATAAAATGAAAATGAGTCAATGAAACAAAGAACCAGCCTTTTGAGGAATTCTATATTTACAGAGAACAAAACAATGTATTAGAACTAAATGAATGTTGCCTCTCAGCATCTGGATCTCTCCAATTAGTTCCATTATCATCCGTGGTAGTCCATTCAATTGCTTTGGACTGCAAAGCAGAACTGGTATTCCATATCTATAATATATTTATTTATAAAGACAACAGCTCAGTTGCAAGAGTACCTGTTCAGCACTCATTAAAGCAGAAGTTCACTCCCCAGCAACAGATAAGAAAATCCATGTGTGGTGACAAACAACCATAATCTAAGCACTCAGGAGGTAGAGGCAGGAGGATCAGAAGCTCAAGATCATCCTTGGATACATTTGAAGTTTAAGACCAGCCTGGGATACATGAGGCCCTATCTTAAAAATAAAAATAAACTAAAGTAGCTGAGCAGATGGCTCAAATGTAAAATTCTTGACATGTGAGCATGAGAACCTGAGGTTCTCCTCACTCATGGAAAGAAAGAAAGAAAGAAAGAAAGAAAGAAAGAAAGAAAGAAAGAAAGNAAGGGTAGAGAGTAGCTGAAAAAAAATCCTAAGGTACAGGCTTTTAACCCTGGCATTGAGAAGGCAGAGACAAGAGGTTCTCTGGGGTTTGCTAGCACTAATTTAGCTGAATCCATAAACTCCGAGTACAGTGAGAAACCCTGTCTAAAAATAATTTGAATTAAGTTGGAGGACCAATGAGGATATCTAATGTGGATCTCTGACCCCTCCTTAAGGTTAGGCAAACACAGCGATGAGAAGCAACCAGCATACAGGCATGAACATGAACACACACACACACACACACACACCCCACACACAAACACACACACACACACACACACACACACAGAAAGAAAAAGAACAAAACAAAACAAAAAACAAAACATCTTTCATTCTTTTTAAGCAGAACAATGGTCCATAAACAAACCATCACTGGCAACTGCACTAAATCTCATCAAACTATACTAAACCTCATTTCTAAACTGCAATAATGCACCATTCTTGATTAAGAGCAGGTAATATAGTTGCGAAAGATAAACTTTAAACGAAAAAAATAAAAACTACTGCGCATTTCCCTCTGAACACAGCCATGAGAAGGCAATTCCAGGGCTCAGCTTTGCTCCTCCCTCCCCACACTGACCCTCACAGGGCCACCACCACTCTTAGAAGCTTCTGGTCCTCATCCCATCATCTTCACACTTGACTGGATCCCAGTTAGTCACTGCCTTTTCTTTCTCCCTTTTCCCTTTCATTTTGAGATAACTTTACTGAGATCTATTGCATATCTTTTATCATTTGCCCCTCTAGAGTATATAATTCAAATACTGTGGATATATTCAGAAATGTACTGTCATCAGCATAATTTCAGAACATTTTATCATATACCAAGGAATCTAAAACCCTTGAGCTCCATGATCCCCATACTATTACAACTCAATTTCCCCATACCCTCCCCTTTGCTTGGGTCTTCATTTTCAGTGATTTTTGCTGCCTGGATTTCCCATGACATGAAAGTTATAAATTCTGTTGTTTCAAACTGTCCCTCTTGGCCATGCCATCATGGTCTGATGATTAACAATGGCCATGAGAATGGGGGCTGTTTCCTAGGTTTGTAGTCACTTTTTAGTGCTATACACCATCTTTCCTGATTTAGTCTTTACTCAGATACATTTACTAATGTTTTTGATACCACCTCTACCTTGCAAAAAATATCTATGCAATTTATACCAACCCAATGACCTCCACTGATGCCTCCAATTGCTTTTGTAATCAAATGCTTCTATCTGCCTGTGGTCCTATTGTTCATACCCCTCACAGACGTTCGACTCTTCCTGGCATGGACCTCCTTCAGTGTCTTGCTCTTTCCCTGGTTGAATTCCATCTCCCTTTACTCTGTTTCCTGGAAGGGATTTCCCAGGGCTCACTACTCTCTTCTATATTGTCATTCTCACAAATAGCTTTCATTCTGGGTGTATACCAAGTCTTTTCTCCTTTTGCAAATAATATGTTTTGTATAAAGTCTACTTCCCTCAATATGCTATAAACCACTTGAAATGTGTCTTTTTAAAGTTTCTACAGGACTGGAATGTAGCTTGGTTGATACAGTGCTTGCCTGGCATATACAAAGCCCTGGGTCCTACTCTGAGCACTACAAACAAGAATTTTGATGCTGCACAGCTATAATCCCAGCACTCAGAAGGCATGGGAAGCAGGATTAGCTAAAGGTCAACACCTTGTCTACAAATACATACATTTTAAAAATGAAGCCTCCTACAGAGGTAAGCATTGTGTGTTAATGTGATGGGCACTGGGTAAATGCAATCAGTAAGCATGCAAATTAACAAATAAAACTTCTAGAAAAACCTTGACCAAACATTGGGGTACATCCAGACCTATTTTCCTATCTTAAGAGAAAGGCAGGTGATGCAATTCCACAGACACTTAAAGATAGCCCAACTGAGTCATATATAAACTACTGATTCAGACTGATGGTATCCACTGTTTGAATTTTCAGACAGATCTGTTTAAAATGACTTTCATGCAGTGTGGATGGGGGATTATAAGAGGGACAGGGAGTTAGTGCTTACATTCTCTTTCTCCCTGCTGGATAGCTCACTTTTTAGCCTCTGGTTATGATAATGACTTCTGCAGGTGGCAAAGCAGCAGCAGTCTGCTGACCACAGAGGTTCGCCTGCACAGGCTGCTTTCATTTCAGAACTACATGGAGTTCAGTCAACTCAGACATGAACATATGAGTCTTGAAACACATAATGCAAGCAGGGCAGATTACATGCTATGCTTCAAATATTATTCTAATGAGCAGAAAGTTATCTTGCAAACAGGCATGATGCATAAGTACCAGAAACAGTTTGTCTAAAATTTTCAGTTTATTGAGATGTGTTTAAATATCAAAATGAACAAGTTTTACAAGTTCTTCAATGATTTTGTTGAATGACTCTGTTATAAATTGCTTAGATGATATCCTACCTCTGGAAGGGAACTTGATGTGTTCTCATTTAGTTACACGCCACATCAATTTACAGATTCTGCCTCATATTTTCAAGTGACTTCGATGATTATAATAAGTTGAAAAGAATTTTTAATAATGCAAAGAAAAATAGTTTTCATTAAAGAGCCATGGGAAATTTGCTCAGAGTCACACTTATCACTTTATTTGCTTTGGAACTCACAAATGTCCTTTGTCCTGCTCTCTATGAACACTTGACAAAAACTTTACACTGAACATCTGTATCCAATGAAGAATATATTAGGTGTCAGCTTTCAATTCTGTGTATTTTATAGCTTAGAAAGGTGGGTTTTCTGGCTAAAACAGAGACTGTTATATACTTTATAGTTAAAATGGACTGCCCCAAATGGAGGGAAAATACAAGACTGAAAAGTTCTACTTTTAAAAATCCATTATATGTAATATATTTTTCCATTCAACTATTAAGATTCATTAAATATATATTTTCAGTGTGCTGTATAATTGTAAGAAGTCAGTTATAATGTTTTTATGGAACAGTGCACTACATCACTTCCATTCCACACATACCACTAGCAGTGATTAAGGAAAAAACAGAATACCATGCCAGTTGGGTCTACCCATAACAAACCCAGAAGAGCAGGCTGGGACAAATTACAATTGCTTAAGCAAAATTAGCAGGCAATTAATGATCTCTGCTTCACAAATCAGGCCTTCTTCATCTTGCTGCATTAAGGGAGTCACATTATAAACACTACACAAGATGTCTCTGCAGTCAGAGCATTACCACAGACTCAGCCCTGCCTTTCCCACGAGAAAGCAAGTCTAGAGAATCAAGAGTAATGGATGGCATAACTGAACCATCTACTAGACTAAATGAATGAAATTAGCATCAGCCTCAGTACTATTAGGAAAGGGTTGGGTAACTAAAACCAGCATGAGTGCTCATATGCATCAATATACAATATCTTCCAGAAAAACGTTGACATCATTTCCATAAAGATTGGCTATCAATCTATAAAATGTTTTAGACTGGCACTACCAGAGGATGGGGGCAAGGATCTCTTAATCTTCTATTGGAATAGTTAGAGATGAGTTTTTCCTCTCAAAATTTAGCAATACTAGATTCCCAAAGAAGAGACTGTATCTAATATCCACATTTGACATTTGGACACAATGTGGCAGCTGGCATGGTCGCAGTACTATAGAGTACATGTTATTATCTCTTACCCTTCCCCCCCTTTTAAAACAAATCCACACAGTTAGCACATAGAGGAATTCAGCCTTTGACCCAGGCCTTCTAGGTTCAAAGTCTATGCTCTCAGCCATTTGGCTTTACAACTTCAGTACTTACTGAACACACAGTGACTATTTCCTAATTCAGAGCATTATCCCAAATGAAATTTTATCTTTTTCTTTCCTTACATAGAAACACCACAGAAGGGTTTTTAGGAAAAAATGATCTTGGACTGAGTATAGTCTGTGAAACGAACAGCGAGCCTGGAACATGACTGAGAAGACCACTCAGCCTTGTTCTAACGACTGATTTGAAACACAGCAAAAGAAAGTTGCTATAGTTTCAATGTCTAAAGATAATCTTGATGCTACAGTACCAAACTCCATTCTAACCCCACTGCACCTCCAACCTCAATTTATTTTTAACAGTAGAGAAACCAAACATGACTCACTTTCTAGCCAAATACAAATTATTAAGCATTACTCATTTTGATAATGAGTACCTTATATCAAATTACTTGGTATCTTCAAGATTGAATTTTGAAGAGTGTGAGATAGGCTTGTATTAACTTACACCAAGAACATGAGGATCTCAGAACCCAATAAAGAAAGAATCTCCTGTCTCACGCCTACTGGATAGCAGCTGTGTTTAATAGCATTAGCTTCAACAGATAGATGTTTACTTTTTAATAGATAAAAGTGAAGTAGATTTTAGAAATAACTAAAAAAGTGAAATCCATAACACTCATGTTAAACTGGAAACCACTAAATTTTCTTTTCCCTGCATGTATATAAGTCAGAAAAGCAAATTTGTTACAGTATCAACTATCAATACATTTTCTAAATATCAGTAAAATTGATTCGGCATAACAGCCTTTGGGGCAACTTAGAAACTATTCAAAATCCCTAGGTAGATATAAACACATAAATCTTCATCCTAAAGATGTACAACCATTAATAAAAATGTCAACTTTTTTGATGTAAATACGTCTTGATGCAATTCTTCTTTAACACAAAAGTCTTTCTTAAAAATACAGTACCAGGAGCTTCATTTATTATCATTGAACAAAACTAATATAAAACAAAGAGAAATTATCATTTTTAAAATATGTAAAAGCTCAAGTGAGATGAGCAATTTGTTAGTGTGTTGGTCTCAAAGTAAGACCAAAACAATTCTCAGAAATCCTGCTATCAATCATAGAGTCGGATTCGCTTAATTCTACATCATGGATTACTGTTATCACCCGGGGTTGTTCATTTACTAACACTTTCCATGCTCAAAGCAATAATAAGGTTTTTCGCAAGATTTGCTGGCATTAGCTTTTGGTATTATGGTATATTGTACAGACATAAATAATGGGTGAGTAATACTCGGTTCATGAGTAAAAGGAACAGAGTTGACAGCCTACAGTACAGACAGAACATGTGTGGTTAATGTAGACCAGACCTGTCAGCAAGTGGTAACAGCAGCCACCATGTAATGGGCAGCCCAAGACACATTTTTACTGAAGATGGTGGGATCTTCAGGTCCCCGCTCTGTCTTTTCTAAATGTTTATCATAAAACTAGTCTATTGCCACAGCTACCAACAGGAAATGCAACATAGCTACAGAAAGCATTTCCTGGAAGATACCCAACATGTGAGTGGGTGAAAATAACACAGTGACCTTTTCATCAGCCATATTGGTCACTTCAACAAGTACACTTCCCACAGGAAAGCCAGGATTAATACATAAACTGAGGTTGACTAGCTGTTTATTATTGTATCTTTTTCTCTATGCCTAGAATTCTATAATGGTATTTATTTTTTGCCAGTGATGAAGCCAGAGTACAGTATCTGAAAATTACAATATCACATTTCACATTGGAGACATGAAAGTGAGCATTGGTCTATCATCAAAACAAGCATTCTCTTATCCATCAAACTATTTTTGGTCTTCAAATAATCTTCAATTATCCTTTCAAAAAATTCACCTTCAATTGACAGTTTATGTGTAGGATCAGAAACATCCAAGTATAATCACTGACTCACTCTCCTTTACAAAGCATATTTTAAAAGTTACATTTTAAACAAGTATCCTAAAAGTTTTCTGCAAGTATGACCCATGAGACCAAACATCTAAAAGCTTTACATTTCTGTCTCACTAAAGAATTTGCTGCTTTATATGGAAACAGAACCAACATGGAGACTGTCACCAAGACAGCTCTAGATTCCAAGTACATAAAAACTAAGACGAGAGAGAGAGACAGACAGACAGACAAAGAGAGAGAGACAGACGGAGAGAGACAGACAGATAGAGAGAACATGCTATAGAGTAAAGTAAGTGAGTATTTCTCGGTTGGCCAAAAGATAATAATTTTTAAATAGTTATTTATCATTTTATCTATGCATATGTATGTGCTTGTATGAATGTATGTGTAGCATGTATATGCAGTGCCCACAGAAGCAAAAGGAGGACAATCTACCCCTGGAACTGGAGTTGCAGATGGTGTGAGTACTGAGAATGACGCCCACATCCTTTGCAAGAGGAATACACGAGCTAACTCTCTGAGCATTCCAGTTGCAATAATAAATAATTTTACGTTCATGTTTCCAATGCAAGTGCATACTAAGAGTTGCTACTACATGTGAGAAAGCTATCTTTCAACAAAGCCATTCATCTGTTATTCTCTCATTATTATACAAAAACATTTATTTTCCTATCTCCAGATGTTTTACCATTTTAAACAGTCTCAAGTATTTAGACTCCCTTCCAAATTATCATGAAGATACTGACTTGAGTTCTAGTCTCTGTTTACCTCAAGTGAATTCCCGTCCATTCAATGGAAGTATTCAATAACTACAGTTTTTTTATTCCTTTAGTATCCCTTGGTTGGAAAATTTCTTAACCCATCAATTTCATTTGCTACAACTACTAATAAATATTTAACAAGATAAACTTAATTCTTTAAAATTTAATTCATTTTTAATTCTTTTGCTTATTTATGCTTATTGTTGGCCTAAACTGACCCAAACCAAATCTCCAGACTCAGATTTATTGGAAACATAGATTTGGGGAGCTGGAAAGGATATTAAAGAGCATCCCCTCCAACTCCTTCATTTATGACTGAGGACAGCAAGCCCAGAACAGATAGCTGAGTGACTTTGGGCATGTTTCCTACCAGTGGAACAGCCAGAAGCTGAAGCCAGGTCTCCTGATGCCCAGAGAGGAGCCAGGTTTCCTGATTTCTAATCCAAAGATCTTTTCATTACACACACTGACTCTGTTCTTTGAGGCTGCACTGGGCTGCTCACACTGATCAAACCACTTTGAGAATGATCACATCGGCTAAACAGAACACCTTGATGACCTAGTCACCCAACACTGGGTCATGCCTGTGTAACCAGGCTATGCTGTACTCATTCACCCTTTACTCCTGGCCTAACATCTCCACTGCCCCTTATTGATCACACTATCAATTACAACTCACTAATAACCTTCTTCAGAGTTGTGTATGACTCAGCCCCTTACAGGTCACATAAAAAAGCTAACAATTCACTGAACTTAATAAATGGAACAATAACTTATATTAACTATAACCCAGGAACCATGCTAACTACTATATATATTTTAAATATTTTCCCCCTCAGCAACTTGTAAACAGACACAGTGTATATCTCTCAAAATACTGCACAAAGAGTTCAGGGCCAGGAAGCAGCAGTTGGAGTTCAAGCATCAAAATTCTCTAGACCTATGCTTTGAATTTCTGCATCACAATTCCATTGACAACTCATATCTGTAGCAGATGGCTGAAAGTTAATAGATGACTAACTTCACAGTCATTAGTGTGCCCTGGAAAGACAAAAGCAAGGGAAGCAAAAACTGCCTCTGTCCAATGAAGTTCAAAGTTCCTTCTTGGCATGAATGAATTACTACCAAGTGCAAGACTCTTTCCTTGTGTTAGAGATAGCCCCACAGTAGGGTGGAGGACCCTGCTGAGGGGAGGGAGTTCTTAAAATCTTTTATGAAGGGAAGATTGTCCATATTCACAATTGGTAGTTCTGGCTAAACTATAAATTTGGTCAAAATGTGGTACTCATGACAAAGAAAAAAGTAAGTACCTCCCATAGACAAAGACTTTTTTAAGAAAAGCAAATAGGTATATAAGCTAGGATGATCAAGAAAACTATGCAAAAGGATAATGCATTCCCAATCTTTGCTAGAAATTCATCCAGACAGGTGTTGTATGTATTCTGTCTTCCTAGCTAGAAAGTGAAGCCTGAACCTTGTAGGATTGCTTCATTGATAAACAGAGTAGGTGGCTCCACTCTGCCAAGCACACAGCACCACATAAGCTCTGCTTATCCAACAGTCAAATCTTATATCCTAAGAACTCAGTCAGGGCCAAAAGTTCTGACTCTGTCTTCTCTGGGGAGATCTGTTACTGGTGATGCTGTGGCTAAATATGACAAATCTATCCCCTTCGTGGTTGCACTTTCACGCTCAGAACTCACCACACAAAGGCGGCACCTTTAGCAGGCAGTATCACTTTCCTCACCAACAAAGCTTTCTCAAAAAGGCACAGTAAAATGAAAACAGAATTTAGTTCAAAGCTAAATTACTCCAGTCAGCCCATTTGAACAAAGCGTAGGCGTTCTCCCCGAGTTCAGGCACTCAGCAGCTTGGGAAGGTGCGCTGTAAAAACAAGTAGGGCAACTGAGACAGGTTCAGAGGCAGATCTCAGAGCCTGAGGTCTGAACCAAAGCACAGGTCAAAGCGGTCAGCCGTAAACTGACGAGTCAAAAATAAATCAGACGAGAACAGAAACAGTATTAGCAACTTGACCGCAGATTTCCACATTCCAGTGCAGGATGTTGGAATATGAAACACAGCTAATGTGAGAGGCACTGGGAAATTCATTTAAATTTCCACAGGCTTCAGGTTTCCCAGATGAAAATTCCCAATAAAGAAGGCCTTTCTTTCCCAGGGGTTGTCACATGCTGGGGAGAAGGACACTAAGAGAGGAGGTAAAACACACAAGACTCTGTTATCTTTGCTCACCAAGTGATATCTTATAACCTTACCTAATAGATTGGTCAACCACAAGGCCAAGTCTTCTTTCATCGGCAGCAAATTAGCTTCATGTCTGCTGG
>LOEQ01001454.1:139526-152944 GCA_001685075.1 Bramus lutescens
AGCAGCACCTTGGCGGCAGCTGTGTCCGCGCCGCCCCTCTTCATACTTTTGTGATGGCTCCTCCTGGTGCTGTTTGGGAAAGTGATTTTAATCCCACTCGCCAGAAACAGATTTCCTACATTTCATCAGTCCACATGGACCAAGCGGAAGTAAAATGCTTACTTTTTTCTACTGGACAGCAAACGCAGTTGACACTGATTTACCCTTCAAATGGGAGAGATTGTATTACAAGCCCTTGGCAGCAATTCCAAGTTGGGGCCAACCCCCAGCCCCTTGCCTGTCCCCCAAACACTAACCTAAGAGAGAAGGGGTGGGGAGAGGGGAAGGGATTGTATTTAACTTCAGGGTTTTAACAGTAAATGACTTTAGCACAATGTTAAAATTGGGTGTTGGAAAAGTTTTCTTTTCTGGCCTATGAGTGTGCACACTCAGTGGTATGAGCTTTCTAGTAACTCGGGCCACTGTTCATTCCAAATAAAAGAATTTGATGTCTTACAATTCTGTTTAAATATCAGATTTTAGAATGGTCTGCACCCAGGGCTGTTTCCACTTTAGAAAGGAAATGCGAGTCTGTCCTTTCTTCTCTCAGGCATACATAGTTCAGTGTTGTGTTGAATATCACAGACAATTTAACTCAACTGTCGTGTATTAGAACATGAACTTTAAGATGAAAAGCTTTGTATGAAGTAGACAGATGTTGGGCTGTCTCAATCACCTCTGAAGGGCAGTGGCCTCTAGCTCAGCATCGGGTTTCCACTTCCCACTGTCTGCTGCAAAGAATCACCTTGTGTTCTCCATCAATTCGGTCATGTACTTCTCCATCCAGAGTACATGACTACAGCTCACAAGTTCTCTGATCCCCAGGTACCAGGTTAAAATAGAGTGAGGCACGCTCACATGCCTTCCCAGAAAACAACACAACCAACTACCCGTCAATGTACAACAGCAAAATAATGCAGACAACTCTAGCTGGCACCTACTATTGCTTCCATCTGGAAAGGTAACTTGTTCTCACAGTTCTAATAGCTGAAAATGGCACCGGCTATTGGCTTGCAGTGGCAACACAAACATGAAAAAGAGAAAAGACGGCAACAGAAAGGCTTAGGATAGTGGAGGTTTTCATTTCAGTTAGGTTTGCTACCGCAACTGTTGGCTGCACAACCCTCCCTAGCACCCCAGAAGAACACAGGATGGTTCCTCACGTTGAGAACAGACAGCATCTAAAAATGACCTAAAAAAAAAAGGAGCAGACGAAACTTGGTGAACTGGAGTGCACAAACATGAGTAATACCATTTCTCAGTTTGACCCGGTTTGAGTTTTCATAAAAACCTCCACAAGGCATTTTAAATTTCTGATCCTTTACATAAAAAGCTTATATCCTTGATGATAATTTTTACGACCAAAACATCATCATCCAATAAATGTTAATGTACATGTTTTCAACAGTTAACACAAGAGTTCAAAAGTTTACCACCCTGGACATTCAAATCCTTTTACTTTAGATAAAACAATCTTGTCTCATTATTCATTACTTCAGTTAAAAAACAGCAAGTTCTGAGATACTTTTGCTGATCCAGGGATAATTCTAAATGTGTATGAGAAAATAAGACCTTCAAGGGCATGCACTGAATTAATTTAATCACACATACTCTATGCCTCCCATCCCTTCCAGATATTTTAAGTTTTAAAGCAGGAATCATGTCAATCTCTGCCCTTCAGTGCAGAATCAGGAGGAAACTGTCAGAAGGACCAGGGAACTTGCATTTGCTTCCTCCAAGCCCTATAGCTGTGGCAAACACTCTTGGTGATGAGAGCAATACAGCGCTGGGTTTCTGAAGAGGCACTGCGGTGGTTAGTTGCTGTTGTCGTTTTTCCTTTTATTGAAAACAGATTGTTTTCTTCTCACATATCTTCATTACAGTTTTCCCTGCGTCTACTCCTCCTAGTTCCTCCCTATTTCCCCTCCAATCCAGATCCACCCTCTTTCTGTCTCTCATTGCAAAACAAATAGGCTTCTAGGGGATAATAATAAAATAAAATTAAAAAACTAACACATGGTAATAAGGAACAAACAAACAAACAGAAGAGCCCAAGAATTAGAAACCCACTCAGGAATCCCATAAAACACTAAACTGGAAGTCATAATCCAGATGCAATGTTAAGAAGAGAAGCATGTTAAAATAAATGTGGAGGGAAAGCCAACATGACACCAGTTCAATTTCTCCATGTTCAAGGAGTAGGCATGTCTTAAGCAATAGAGCCTTGCCATCAATTTGTGGAGAACAACCTATAGTCTTGGCAACAGACCCCTTTGACCAACAGCTCAATTAGATGTAACTAATTCCAGTACTTGAAGCTTCATCTGGTGAAAAGTGATGACAAGTTGGGGCTGTTTCTCCCATTATTTGGGGATTTCATTTAGATAACCATTATATATGTATATACTTTAGGAAGCTCTACTGCATTAGGTTTCCATATTACTCTCCCCCATGGTCCTTAATTCTAGCTGTCTCTTCCCATATTCCCTCCCTTGTCTTCTTCTTCCCTCCACCTCTCCATCCCAGTCTCCCACCTCCATCCATCGATAACTACCTTATTTCCCTTGCCTAATGAGATCTATCAGCTCCTTGCCCAAGTCCCTTACTGTATACCTAACCTCTGTGGTTCCACAGACTTAGTTATATAGTTTGGCTATCATATTCTTAACAGTTAATATCCACATATAAGTGAATATATACTATATTTGTCTTTCTTGCTGTGGATCACCTTCCTCAGAATGACTTTTTCTAGTTCCATCCATTTTCATGTCAATTTCAGGATCTAATTTTTAATGGCTGAGTAACATTCTATTTTGTAAGTATATCACATTTTCTTTATCCATTCTTCTGTTGACAGAAATCTAGATTGCTTCCAATTTCTGGTCATCATGAATAGAGCAACAATGCACATGGTTGAGCAAGTGTCTCTGTGGTAGGACAAAGCATCCTTTAGGTATATGTGCCCAAGAGTGGTATAGCTGGGTCTTGAGGTAGATAGATTCCTTTCTTCCTACGGAACTGCCATGCTGATTTCCATAGTGGCTGCAGAAGCTGGCACTCCCATCAGCAATGAATGAGTGCTCCACATCCTCGCCGGCATGATCTGTCATTTGTTTTATGGATCTTAGCCATTCTGATGGGTGTAAATCAAAAGTCTTGATTTGCATTTCCCTGATGAATAAGGATATTGAATATTTCTTTAATTATTTTTTCTCTTTTGAAAATTCTCTATTTAAGTCTGTAGGCTATTTTAATTGGTTATTTGTCATCTTGAAATCTAGTTTTTGAGTTTATATTTTTGATATTTTGAGTTTATATATCTTGGATATATATTTTGATATAATAGCTCTCTATTAGATATGTTGTTGGTAAAAAAAAATCTTTTCCTATTCTGTAGGCTGCTGGTTTGTTTAAATGACAGTGTCCTTTGCCTTAGAAGCTTTTCAGTTTCATGAGGTCCCATTTATTAATTGTTGGTCTTAGTGGCTGTGCTAACAGTGTTCTGTTCAGAGTCTTTTCCTGAGTCAATGAGTTCAAAGTTATTCTCCATTTTCTCTTCTATCAGATTCAGTGTATCTGGATTTATGGTCAGGTCTTTGGTCCATTTAGAGTTGAATTCTTCTCAGGGTGATAAGTAAAGATCTATTTAGATTCTTCTAATGACAATACCCAGTTTGGTAGCACCACTTGTTGAAGATGTTATCCTTTTTTCCTATGATTATTGCTGGCTTCTTCATAAAAAAAGCAGGTGTCCATAGGTGTATGGATTTATGTTTGTGTCTTCAATACAATTCCAGTGATCAATGTGTCTGTTTTTATGCTAATGCCATGCTGAGTTTACTACAGCTATGTACTACAGCTTATGGATGGTGATACCTAAAGCAGATCTTTTGTTATTCTAGATTGTTTAGCTATCCTGGGTGTTTTGTGCTTCCATATGAAGCTGAAAATTGTCCTTTCAAGATCTGTGAAGAGTGTATTAGGATTTTGATGGATTTCACTGACTTTGTAGACTGCCTTGGTAGGATGGCCATTTTTTACTATGATAATCCTACCAATCCATGAGCATGGGAGATCTTTCTATCTTCTGATATCTTCGCCAATTTCTTTATTCAATATCTTAAAAGATTTTATCATACAAGCCTTTTTTACTTGCTTTGTTAATGTTACCCCCCAGATATTTGAAACTATTTGTGGCTATTGTGAAGGGTGTTGCATCCCTGATTTCTTTCTCAGTCCACTTGCCATTTGCATATGGAAGGGCCACTGATTTTTGTGAGCTAACTTCGTATACAGCTACTTCGCTGAAAGTGTTTTTCAGCTGCAGGAGTTTCCTGGTGGAATTTTTAGGGTCACTTAAGTATACTATCATGTCATCTACAACTAAAGATTCTTTGAAATCTTTCTTTCCATTTGTTTCCACTTGATATACTTCAGTTGTCTTAGCTGCTCTAGCTAAGACTCCAAGTACTATACTGAATAAATATGGAAAGAGTGAACAACATTGTCATCCTGTTTCTGCTTTTAATGAAATTGCTTTGAGTTTCTATCCATTTAAGTTATGTTAGTTATGGGCTTGCTGTAAACTGTCTTTTTTTTATGAGGTATATCCCTTGTATCACTAATTGCTCCAGGGCTTTTATATCAAGCAATGTTAGATTTTGTCAAAGGTCTTTTCTGCATTTAATGAGATGATCATGTGGTTTGTCTTTCAGTTTGCTTATATGATGGATTACATGGTGATTTATGTATAGTGAACATCCCTACCTACATCTCTGGGATGAAGTCTACTTGATCATGGTGGATGATCTTTTTGATGTGTTCTTGGGTTTGGTTTGCACATATTTTATTATTTTTGCATCTATGTTTATAAGAAAAATTGTTCTGTAATTCTCTTTGTTGGACTTTTATGTGTTTGGGGTATTAGGGTAACTGTGGCCTCATAAAATTAACTGGGCAATGTTTCTTTTTGTGGAATAATTTGAGAAGTATTATCATTAATTCTTCTTTAAAAGTCTGGTAGAATACTGCACTAAAACCATCTGGCCCTGGGCTTGCTTTTTGTTGTAGCTGCTGTTGGGAGACTTCTAATTGCTGCTTCCATTTCACTAGGTATTATAGGTGTATTTAAATTGCTTAACTAATGCTGGTTTACCTTTGGTAAATGGTAATTATCATTGAGAAAACTGTCCATTTCTTTTAGATGTTCTAATTTGATGGAGTACAGCTTTTTAATATGACCTATGACTCTTTTGATTTCCTCAGTGTCTGTTATTACGTCCCCCCCACTTTTCATTCTGATTTTGTTAATTTGGATATTCTCTCTCTACCTTTTAGTTGATTTGGATAAGGGTTTTCAATCTTTTTGTTTTTTTCAAAGAAATAACTTATTTATTTATTCATTCATTCATTCATTCATTTATTTTACAGCCCAGCTACAGTTTCCCCTCCCTCCTCTCTTCACATTCCCTTTCTGCCCCTCCCCTTCCCTCTCCCAGCTCAATCCATTCCTCTCTGTTTCTGTTCAGAAAGGGCAGGTCTCCCATGAGTATCAACAAAGAATGGCATATCAAGTTGCAGTAAAACAAAAAGTCCTTCTCCTTATATTCAGGCTGAGCAAGGCAATCTAGTATGTGGAATAGATTCCCAAAAGCCAGCCAAAGCATTAGGAACAGCCCCTGATGCCACTGTTAGGAGTCCCACAAACAGAGCAACCTACACATCTGTCATATATAAGTAGAAGGTTCAGGTCGGTCCC
Organism: Bramus lutescens; assembly: GCA_001685075.1. Lineage (NCBI taxonomy): Eukaryota > Metazoa > Chordata > Mammalia > Rodentia > Cricetidae > Bramus > Bramus lutescens. The sequence continues at coordinate 145,324 of LOEQ01001454.1, forward strand.
ATGCAGGCTCCCTGGTTGTTAAGAACCAACACTTTTATCAGCCTGCAACAACCAAGGACCACATGAGAGGAGAGCATCAGCTGAGGAACTGTCTAGATTAGGCTGACCTGTGGGATGTCTGTGGGTTAGTGTACTGATTTTTAATATTGGGAGACTTGGCCCATGTGGGCATCACCATTCCCTAAGCAGATAGTGCTGACGGTGTAAAAGTCGAGAAATTCAGCTGAGTACAAGAAGCAAGAAGCTATACATTTATTTGTTTCTTCTGTTCTTGTCTGTAGATGCCATGGGAACAGTTACTAGAATTACTGGCCTTGGTGACCCCTCAAAGATGGAATATAACCTAGAATTGTAAGCCAGATAAACCCTTTCCTTTCCCTAAGCTGTTTTTAGTCATGTTTTTTTTATCACAGCAATAGAATGAAACTAGAAAAAAATGATACACTGTTTATACAAGAATTTCCACTGGATTTTTGTGTTTCTCAAAATCAGTATTTTTCTTTATGCATTTGAATCTTGCCCTAGGAAATTTTCCCACAGATAACTTTCTTTACTATATAAAATCAGAGTCCAATGATGGCACCTTAACCTAACCTGACAGGAAGGGGAAGGACGCAAGTGTCACACTTAGGGAGATTAAAAATATCTAATTATGACCTTGAGATTTTATCCCATTGAGAACAGCTAAGCAAGGTCTGCAGAATTCACAGCTTCAGTTTTTGTCTTTATTCATCACCGTTAACATCTTGCCTAAGGAAAGAGTCCTGGTTTTTCTGAACTTTTACCATCATCCCTAACATGAACAATTCAGTTCTTAAAAGAAGGAGAAAGAGGGCTTTCAAATAATCAATAAAATATCTTGTTTTCCCCCTTACTTGTATGCTATCTTCCTCTTTTCTCTCAGACTCTTGCTAATGAAAATAATACTTATGGAGCTATTCTGGGGTGGGGATGGAAGAGATTGGAAGAAATGTGGTAAACCTAACGATAAAAGTGGACTCTGAGTTAAAGCAAGTGAAAAATATTCCAAAAGGTCATCAAGAAACCTTCATAGTCCTTGAGGGGTGGAGGGATGGCTCAGTGGTTAAGAAGGCTTGCTGACATTACAGAAGACCAGAGTTTGGTTCCTGGCATCCACACTGAGCCATTCATTATTGCCTGTAACTCTAGCTCCTGGGTATCTGGCCTGCACTGGTACCTGTATCCAGGTGTGCAGGAAAATACCACACGCACACACGCGCGCGCACACACACACACAAATACACAGGTCTGGGAAGGAATCAACCTAAAAAAAAAAAAGAAATATGCATGTGCTTAAATAACTCTGATGCAAAAGTTAAAAACAGCAGTGGCTGGCATGGGAGCAGGTGGGCAAAACAGTCACAGTATGAAATCATGTGATGGCTACCAAGGACCATGACACCATGAGATAAGTGGAGATACTTCTGAAGTAAACCACCTAATGGCATTGGAGTAAAGCATGTTGGAAAGATGAAATATGCTTATCTCCCTGCCTGGCAGCCCTTGCTAGTCTCTCAACTACATTTCTCATGCAGATATGTGTGTTTTTTATAATGTGAGACAAAGGAACTGAATTTTACAAACAAAAATTACAAATCATGTCAAGAATAGGAGGAGCTGGCTTCTGAAAATCCAAACAATAACTCCTGCTACATTTCACCACATTCAAGAAAAAGAGTAAAAGAAAAAAAAACTAGAAAGAATGAATAATAGAAATTCCATGTGAAAACTCAAAGTCTGCTCTGTTTAAAATGCATCTGATTCACATTCTGGACAACATGAGACTCTGACATGTACAGGCAGTGTAAGCACATTTTTCTTACTGTACAATTCTACTAAACATCTGAAACCTGTGGGAAGAGACTAAAATCTCCTTCAGAACAAGCTGCTCGTCCTGAGTAGTTCACGTATTCTGTGCCCTGTGGCCTGAGGTGTGGCTTTCCTACTTAAGCTGAATTTAAGTAAGTAAACATTTTCCTTTGCTATATAATTTTATAGTTTGTTTATAAATCTATTTTGAAAAAAACTGTAATCCTAATTCTGAGCATCTCAACTTTAATAAAAACTTTATACTAAATATTTTATGGCTGTAGCTGTGCCTCTTTTGTGCCACTGGATCCCAGCACAATGACCACCATGAGGCATGCAGCTGACACTGCATGGATAATCACTCAGTAAATGAATGTCACAGACAGCAATAACGAAGGAATCATAAAATTCTTTGGTTATATTTTATGGATTTTCTCTATTTTTGTAAGTTGAAACTCAGAGTAGAAAGCTCATTTTAAAATAACATTACACATGATGGTTTTGCTCTATGATGAAAACCATTTCATCTGGTAAAATACAAACAGCATTCACTAAAACAGATGCTGGCTGGTGTGCCAGACTTATAAATGAGGTCAGCCTGTGTCACCTGTCACTTCATCTAAAGACAAAGTTGATTTGCACCAAAGGTTTAATCATAACTCATGCAATATGACTTCAACGAACAGCGTAAAAATATTTCCACCACAATGGCTTTCAATATTTCCAAATATGACTCAAAATTAGAAGAAATGCTTTATAGAACAGATTGAAAAGCATACACCTAGACACACAAAGCCACTGGAAGTTACCTTTAAGTTATTGTGCGGTGATATTTTTCTCCTTTGAGTCATTCCATTGAAAAGCAATGCTCTTGTTAAATGGTTAAATTTATTTCAAAAGCCACAGTTCAAGATGATAGCTAGCAGAAAAAATATTTCCTACTTTGCTTTCCTGTTCAAGATGTTTGTTCATCTAGAAGCACCTAGATCCTGACCTGTCTGATTTCTTTGAACTCTGGAGCAGAGGTTGCTCCCTGTGTCTTCTGAGAACTTAACATTTTCTTTTCCAAACAGCATCACAGTTTACTTCTCCATCTATCTCACCTACTAAATTATAAGTTTGAGAAAGCAGGGATGAGGAATCCAGAGACATCTCACCCATTAAAGGCCAAAGCTCACAACCAAAACTACAAGATAAAGTAGGTATAAATGTGTGTGCTTTCATGTATCTTTATCATGGTATCAGATATGAGCTTGCTGAATTGTTGGGTGGATGAATAAGTGAACCACAGAACCTCTGGGTTTCTTAATCAATATGGGTGTTATTACACATTAAAAGAGGCATGATTTGAGGTTTCTGAATCAAGGTGGGTCCTGTGGCACAGGGCAAGAGACATGGGCAGGCATCTAAGTCTCTTAGTGGATGACAGCATCAGTTATTAACTTTGCATCTTTATTTATAAAAGAAATGACAGTACACATGACATTTTCTCTCTCATGTTTCCTGAAACTCTCACCCATGAAGACATTGAACCGGTTCCCCTTAGGGTAAGGAGCCTTATAAATGACAAAAAGGATGAGTTTATCAAATCATAATAAAACTTCTTGATATTTATTCCCATTATCGGAAATGTGGAGCCCTTCCCCATTGCTGGTTAACACAACACATTTGGAGTAAAGATTTTTAAAATGAATTCATTTGGTATTTGCTGTACCAAACAGTAAACTAAGGCAGAATACTGCAAAAAGTAACACTCTAAACTGAAAATGAGAGAACTAAACAGGAAAGTATGGAGGGTCAGTGGACTTTTGAAGAAACCGCAGTGACCATTGGCCTCTAGAACCATTGCAAAGAAATCTTGCGGCCACAGTCACTGCCAAGGCCACCAAGAAGTTGAGGCCATACTTTGCACTGGTCATGATGGCCATGGCCCTTGACATCATGAATAGAAGGCCAGATTTGGAAAGACACAAAGTGAGGTATGACCTCTAGATTCTTTGCTAAAATTATCTACAAAACACTTTCTTAAGGTCTACAGAGTGGGATTAAATATACAATTTGATAGACATGTCTCAAGGGTCACATAAAATAAGACATAAAATATTTAGTGTACTGTCTAATTTATGATTCCCTCCATTTTGTACTAAATACCATCACAGTAAATGCCTGCAGCAACGATACTGCCATCCTTCAAAGCAAAGGCCAAAACCAGTAGCTTTCTTTCTCTGGCTCCCTCCTGCTGTACTTGCTCTTGGAAATGGTTTGTTCCTTTCTTCATTCTCCCAGTTCCATTGCGCCATGTTGGTTATATAAGGGCACGGGTGAGATTCCTGCTGACCAAGGTTCATAGTGTCCCCATGGGGAAAAATGACTTCAAAGAGTCTATGTGGTATCACACATTGACTAAGCAAGTTAAGCTGGGCATACCCCGTGGAATATATCTAGCTCTAATACTGGGAAGTAGAAGCATGAGAATTAGCAGCGTGAGACCAGCCTGGGTTGATCTTGCCTTTAAACAAATGCATAGAAGGATTCAATTCATGGCTGAGTATAATTGGTTAAAACATGCTTGTTTGCTTGTTTTCTCACAACACAAATACGAAGTGATTAGAAGCAAATTGTCTGGAGGAACAGTGCCTGTCTACTTCCCTCCCTTTTCTCTCCTTCCTTCCTCCCTCCCATTCCTTCTCTCTCTTCCTTCATTCCAGCTTGGCTCTCTTTTTTACTATGTTTTTAAGAAGCGAGGAGGACAAGAACACTTTCATTGTCTGAGATAATACTATGATAAATTTATATCCACACGTTTAACTAGGATAATAAAATTCGCTAAGGAAAAGAGTAAACGTATTTGAGAAAAAGTCAGTTTCTTGTGAGTCAGTCTGAACTGCACCGGTTGCTGAGTGCTCGGGGTTCCACAGAAGTCAGTCCAGTACTCATGACATCACAGACACAATGGCAGTGCACCTGCCTCCAGAATTTAAGTAAAAACAATCAAGAAGTATCAGGGATAGTAATGGAAAGCACACAGCAAAAGACATTCAGAGAAAACTTCCAAATAGGAAATATTAGAGAAAGGGCCAAACTGTACAAAGGAACATCTTTCCTTTGGCTTTGCTCATGAGAGAGAGATACGGGGGTCTGAGGAGCACTTTTAAATCACCTCCAAACCTGAAGAGGCTGAAATGCCAGAATACTAAGTGATAACCCTAAGGAAAGTTTTTTTCATTTCATCTGTTTGTGTTTTTAATAATAGGATAACCATGAATTAAATGATTAATTCTCAAAAAAGTTTAAATTTGAAAACATACTTTACATTAAGAACATCCTGAACCTAGAAAAGAACAGAGATGGATTAGATTTTCAGAGCTAATCCCAAAGAATAGTAAAAAGAGGACTCATTTTTGTCTGTTTGAGTTTTTAAAGTGTTTACCCCTTGATAATTAAAGAATGTCGTAACCTCAGTTAAACTTCAACTGCATCTCAACATAAAGCTTTGGGGAATGTTATGGCCAGACATGTGGACTTCATACATGACAGGTACAGAAATGGTGACTTGCTTCCTCTGAATAAGGTGTCTGGATTTCTGGAAGGGAACCCTGTGTCTGGTCTGGAAGTGGAGAAAATGAGATTGTTGGGTAACAGTGTTTGAAAGAGGTACAGCAGAAGTGCACTGTAAATGTGCTAGAATACTGTCGAAAAATCTATCTACAAACTGGGCTGTAATGGAGCACGTACTCATGGCTTGTATTTGTTCAGAAATGGACGTGACTGGTGGAGATAAGTATTTCCACCTGAGGTTACAAAACATAAATAATACTAATTTACAACATGATTCATCTGTGTTGGGGTGGGACAGCCATGACTGAAGGTCACTACGCTGGCCACTGCCTCCCACCTCTCTAAAGCCACCTTCCAAGAGATACAATCTCTTCATGACCTGAACTTCCATAACTCATCAAATGGGCCATATCTCCACAATGACAGAAAATATGCTTATCACAGTTCTCCAGGAAAACAGAACTAGTAATGTGTGTATATATCTCTGTGTATCTGTGTACATGTGTATGTCCTTGCATATGTCGGTGTATATGTGTTTCTGTGCATGTACATATATCCGAGTCATTACAGAGATCTGTTTGTAGTGGGTATATCTGTGTATGTGCTTGTGTTTCAGTGAGTATGAATACATGATTTATTATTTGGAATCAATAGATGTAATTATAAAAAACTGGCAAGTTGCATGCATTTTAAGATCTGCAGGGCCTGCTACTGAGCTAGAAAGCCAGTGTTTCAGTCTGAGCTGAAAGTCAGGCAGATGCTGATGTTGTCATTCAAAGGCCATCATGTCTAGGACATTCTCTCTTACTTGGGGACAATATTTTTTCTTACAACCTTGAAGCAGTAGAATGAAGCACCCTAGATCAAAGATGGCAATCTCTTCTACCAGTACATCTACTTTAATTATCATTTGAAAACCTTCTCATTGAGACGACAAAGTGATGTCTAACCACCAATCTGGACACACCACATAGCCCAGACACTGGAACTACAAACAAACCATCACAGGAACAGGTTAAAGGCAACACTAATGTTGGTCTAGACACCTCTAATCCCCATGTCTCTAGGCAAACTACATTTCATGTTTTGAAGACAAGATGCCAAAAAAGATGATAAACAAGCACAAGCCAAAACAAGAAGAAAACCCAAGAGCAGGAAAGGGCATCAATGTCTATTAACTGTTATATAAAGTGTGGAGGTCATCAGACTTGTAGCATCAGAGCAGTGCTTCAACCCAAACAGCCTGTGAATACATGAGGTGCTTAAATTGTCAACATATCTTTTTATGTGCATGTGTGTGTTTCTGTTTGTCTGTATGTGCAACACCTGGGTGCAGGTACCTAAGGAGGCCGAAAAGACCATCCCATCCCCACTAGAATTACAGTTACATGTGGTTGTGAGCCACCTGATGTGATTGCTGGAAATCAAACCAAGGTCCTCTTCAAGAGCAGCAAGGGCTCTTAAACTCTAAGCCATTTCTCCAGCCCTTCTACTAATCTCACATTAAAAACACAGCCATTAACTTCCAGCTCTGGCTACCTGCTACGATGCTTCTCTGATAAGATGGACTCTCCCTCACAATCATAAGCCAAATAAACTCTGCTTTCAAAGTTGCTTTTGGTCAGGGTATTTCATCTCAGCAACAGAATAGAAACAAACACAATTATATAAAATACTGTGATCACAGTCCCAGCATTTAGTAATCACAAAATATTCTATAAGAAAAGATTAACATAAAATAGAAAATCTTGTATTGTGCCAATAACACATAAAGGAATGAAAATAAAGCAGTCTCCTCTTGGAGTAGCTTGACAAAGAGTGAGCACAAATTTAAACTCTCCACTTCTTTCTCTGCAACCTCCATCATTCTGCAGTCCGTAATTACTGGCCTGTCTCAAATCTGCCTGTTGTATGTGTCTGATCTGTTCCTGTTGCCTGATAGTTGTACCTGAGAAGATGCCTGCCCCTAACAACAGGCTTTGTTCTGTATTTACTGAACAGCACAGAAAACATGGTGTAAGAAAGAAATAAAGGATTCTTTGCAGAGATCTTTAGCAGAGTCTTAAAGGGGAAGAAGCAACTTTGAGGACACCAACTGACCCAGAAGAGCAGGCAAAACCACACAGATGGTATCCAACAATTATGGGACATTTGTTTTGCTCAGGGTTGCCTTTCACCTTTTGGCTGTTTTCAGGAAATGATTGCCACAGCGCACACACAAACACACACACAC